>JAKGDA010000045.1:0-220942 GCA_021596325.1 Parafenestella ontariensis
CGAAAGACGAAAGGTGCTCTCATAGGCATCTAGACACATTTTTTCTTGCAGAATACCAAGTCCAGTTGAACACTTCCTCTTCTCCTGTTTCGTTACAAGAGTTTATAACCCTAACCCTAACCCTAACCCTAACCCTAACCCTAACCCTAACCCTAACCCTAACCCTAACCCTAACCCTAACCCTAACCCTAACCCTAACCCTAACCCTAACCCTAACCCTAACCCTAATAATACAACGCTACTTGACAAAGCGATGTCAATGACTGCCGCTGAGGATCTCAACCAGTTTTACAACAACATTCTTGGGGCTGCGTTAGCGAAAAATTCAGAATCAACTCTGCGCTACCTTATCGAACGTGGCGTCAGCGTTAAGCATCTCAGACCAACTGATGTCGTCGGCAGTCACGACATTTCGATAGCGACACTCGAGTTCCTGTTCGCTCATGGCTGGGACATCAATTGGCGAGGGGATGCCCGACCCTTCCTGTGGTTCACCACCAGCAACGGCGACATGGTAGCCTGGTGTTTGGAGCACGGCGCGAGTGTCATTCCATCCAATCAAAAGTGGGTTGATCCCAGAGGCGCGTCGAGGCTCCCGCGCCGTTGCGATCCAGTTCTTGAGAGAGCTGCAATGTCGGGAAGTGTAGCGACCTTTGAGCTCTTGCGCTCCAAAGGGGCTCCATTAGGCCGGCGCACGCTGCACAGAGCCGTTGAGATAGCGGCTTGGGGCCATAGCGGCTCAGAAGACCCAGCGAACGACACTGAAGAGCAACGGAAGAGCAGGGCAGCTTATACCGAGCGCATGGGCATGGTGCGCCATCTTCTCGATGTGATTGGCCTCGACGTTAATGCGCCCGACCAACCGCCGGGTCGCACAATCGGGATGCATAGCGCTTGGGGGACACCAATTTGCTATATTCCTGGCTGTGGAATGCCGCACAGGGGTGTGCGGGAACTGACCTGGTTACTACTAGACCGAGGCGCGGATCCGACGCCCGCTTTGAAGATGGCAAAGACGGATAGCAATACGACGTTTTTTGTGGAAGCTGTCAATGCTTGGAAAGCACAGAATGGTCGCGATCGCAGCCAGCGCATTATACAGTCCAGCAAGAACAGCTCATTCATGGGCTCAGGCGCAAAGAATTGTTGCATGCAATAGGCGAGGCTTATCATGGTATTACCTCTTATCAGGAGGTACGAATAGAACTAATAAGAGCTTATCTAAAACGAAAAAAACGAATGGGATGGTTTACGTTGAAGGAGTAGAATAGTCAATATATGCCTCTAGGAGTCTCTGTAGAATCCTCATCCATTCATATCCCGTGCACTGCGCGACGCGGTAGACCTGCAAAAATGGGTGCCGCGGACAGCGCGTCGAACTAAGCATTAGGTGGAATAGAAACCTGAATATCTCTATTGCTCTTAGCGGGTGACACCTTCATCTTGCAAAAGCTTTGGAAGGTTTTCAGGTTCCCTTATATTAAGAAGACTTTTCATGTCGGCATCTCTAAACTCCCCCCACCTGTTTTACATCGTATGGCCAACCTTCATTTAACGTTACTCACTTACTTGAGATAGCACCATTTCTACGTATAAGAGCCTACGTCGATCAGCTTCATCGTCGTCATTCGTTTAGTCTTATCGCTTACAAGATCTCTCAATATTAACGGTATATCCTATAGCTAGGCATCCTATACATGCGGAGCATGTCGCAGCGCAATAGGTATAATACAACTTAGATATTGCTCTTGTGATATTCAGTCCACTCCTTCCCACGCCAGAACTTCTTCCCACCATCGAATGAGTGCTCAATCCTTTCTTTCGCTCTTTCTTCCATCCTCGCCTCGAAGGTGGCAATACTGCTTATCGTAACGCCTTCTTCTCCAATAGTATGAGCAAGGTCTGCCGAGTTGCGTATGGCCGTATCACCACCAGAACTACCCATCGGACTCATCGCGTGTGCTGCATCCCCAATGAGTGTGACGTGTCCTGTCTGTCCCGCCGCACGGATCTCAATATCAGGCTTGCTCGAGGACACAGGCACGCAAGCGAGCAGATCATGCGCGGCAGAACCAAAGAGGAACTTCAACGAAGGGTGCCAAGTCTGCGTCACCTGTTCCAGGAACCGGCGCTTCTGTTCCACTGTCTTCGGCAGGCGGTTCCAATGCGGAAGCGATTCCGTACAAATGGCCCAGTACACGTAGTCTTTGAAGTCCGGACGCTCTTCTCCCAGCTCATCGGCTCCACGACCGCTTGGACATTGGCCTCGCGGTCCAGATACATGCACCATGTAAGCATATCCACGGGCACATTCTTCTTTAGCGACTCGGTTAATGGTGTCCGGCCCCACATAACCCAGCGCTCTAAATCAAGCAGCCTGCGATCAGGCTGTAGTTGTTTGCGGACTCGGCTCTTAATCCCATCTGCGCCGACGAGCAACCTTCCGCGCGCTGTCGAACCATCCGCAAACTGAACCTGCACATGCCCATTGGCCACATCGTACGATGAGAACTCCTTCTCGTACTCGATTGCGTCCTCTATGTCGAGCATCATGAGCATTCGAATCCATGTCCTGTCCACCGGCATTCCGGGCATCGTCTCCGGATCCACCGGCGCCGGTTTTGCAAAGTCCAGGCTCCGGTTGTCGACATATCGCGGTTCGAAGCGGTGTTGCGCGGCCGCGGTGTCGCGCAACAAGGTCTTAAGAGAAGGAGTTAGAACGCTGTCGAGGGCTGTCTGGCCGTGCTTTGAGATACGAAATCGGTGACCTTGGGAGCAGTGCGAACGGGGATGTCGCTCGAACAAGCGAAAGGGAATTGACCGTAGACGTAGGCCTTGGGCTAGAGTGAGGCCGGCGATCCCGGCGCCGACAATAAGGATAGGTGGATCGGACATAGTGCTTGCTTGAAACACCTCCTCTAACTAACCTCACGGGTGAGTCGGACATGCGTCGCGATGTGCTTAGTAATAGCTTACTATTTGCGGGGTATCAGCATAGTTGTGGGGTCTACTATGCGCTCTTCGCCTTATAAAGGAATCTATCCATTAATACAAAGTCGTAAAGGGTAACACTACTACAAGTATCAGTTTTTTGGGAGATAGGACTTGTAGAATCACTACTTGAGTCGTTGCTGGAGATGTGACAATGATGATGAAGAAGCAACTTACTAGATTTCATTTCAAGCTCCTTCAGTATCAGGAATAGCTGCACTACTGGTGCCTAGATACAAGTCAAGTGGTTCACTACTAATGCATGTGTCGACTATGTTCAGTAACAAAAAACGACTAGAACTTCCTTACCAGCTCGACCGTGCTTGTCAGATGGCACGCATATATAGGCCAAGTGGTAGGTTGCTTTCCGGTAGATCAACATCGTTTCAGTCGAACCCTGCATCCACGTAACACTGACGGTCGACAATTCCTCAAAGATTGAAGGAAGCATAACCATGTCGCCAAGGTCGATGTTGCCGATGGGCTCCGGGCGCGACACTGATAGTGCAGGTCTCAAAAGTAAGTGTGTGGCGTGCTGGTCAACGAAGTATCACTAAGGCAAAAGTGGACTTAGACGATATAGTATAGCTTCAATTAGCGCAACTTTTATATCATCTTCTCTAGAAAGGTATCTAGAAAAGGTATATCGATACTCTGGAACATCCAATCCGTATTACGTAGATCTAGTAGCAGAGGATTGACTAGGTCTACATCGTTATATGCTTGAGAATACCCAGATTCAGTTTCAGCTCTGGCATCGAATCCTGTTGCTGCAGTTATCTCGCGCGCAACACTATTGTCATTCGGCCGCACAATCCGCAGGCCGCCAAAGTAGGGAATGAACATGCGCTCGCCCTCTTCCGGAGCAGAAAACGAAGTGACAGCAGCAGGTTGGCTGTCGGACTGGGCATGGACACTAACATACGCGCTGCCTTCTGCGGTGTGATTATTATTCCTCGCTTCAATATCCAGCAATCGATGTAGGACATCGGCGCTGTGCGCACAGAGTGTATCTCCACTCGACTGGCTCACGCGTCGCATCGTTTCGAGAGCCTGCTCCATCATCGCTCGGTCGCTGGGCGGTTGGTGCGAGAGCAAGCTATCTACTTGGGAGGAGATTTCACCTTGGGTGTCTTGATGAGGACGACGACTGCCGCCGATGTGAGCTAGCACCAGTGTGATAGCTGCCATGAGGCCAAGGAAGTCTACAAAGCGGCAGCTGTACGCTGTCTGATTGAAATCTCGCAAGAGGATGAAACGGGAGAGGACTTCACGGGAAGAACTGACGCATGCTAATCGTGCCATCTCAGATCGTTGCCTGTCTGCATCTCCCTTGGCTAGCATGTAAGGGCCATTGAGCTGATTCCTTAGATCGTGGTGGAGCATTTGGATGATCAGTCGTCGCATATCCCAGAACAGCTTGACTGGATTCTTGTAACTTTCTTTGAGGTTGGGAGGCAGCCACCAATGACTAGGAATGCCTTTCGCCGCTCTCTGCAGCTCCTGGTCCAGCGCTTGCGTCGTCTTCACGTCTGGTGGACATGCATCTGAAGATCTCTGTGCGAGCGCAAGAATCATGACGTGCCGATATACTTGCTCCAAGTACCCCTCTGGTGTTTCGACCGCCATATCGTACTGGGATAGGATGTTTTTAGTAACATCGGCTGCACCCGGTGGGAGGCCTAACATGCGGGAGAGTTGAAGGTCGTAATGGACGATACGGAACCACAGATTGGGCAACTCGGCACGTGTGCCACTATGGTCGAGGAAATGGGGCGTTCCTCGCCGGTGGCTATCGCCTCCTGCCAAATGAAGTCCCATCGTTTGCGCCAAAAGCATCGCTCTCTGCCCAGCCATCCAGCTGAGTTGCAGACGGCCACTGTTACACTGGTATACACTCTCGAGGATCACGCCTTCTAAACTCTCGATGCTGCCGAGCAGCTCATCTTGCCGCGTTACGAGATTAATGGCCGTGTTGGCACAGCGTTCTATCAGCGTGCCAACAGGCTCAACCAGGCCGCCCAGTTCTGGGTACATGATAGGTTGCATTTCCTGTAGGAAAATGGCAAGCTGGAGCATATATTTGGCAATCAAAACAGGATCGGAGGTCAGAAGAGGTGGCTCATTCAGGACACCGTCTGTTGGCTGGATTCCGTCACGGAATAGAGTATTATATGACTTGGTGATGTGAATTGTCGATAGCACGGGCTGGCGTGAACTTGCCCTGCGTAGGAGTTGAATGTCTTGCGAGCATGGCAGCGATCCATGCAAGGTTTGAGACAGCACCTGTAGTCTGGCCAACCTGGTCATGTCCGTGGTAGAAGCAAACAGTTCGCTCACCGCTACTGGCGAGACAGAATGCGCCGTCGACGCTGGAGTTGCCGTCTGAGACAGAGTCGCTCGTGGGGCTGGAGTGAGACTCGACCTTGTTACAGGTGTGTACAGTGGATTGCTTTGACCCTGACTTAGGCTTTGGATTTGAGACGTGAGCTGCGCGACCATGTCCTCGATGCGTTGCAAGCGTGAGGCAGTGTCAGTCGCAGTCGCAGACGCCGCAGTAGCAGACGCTTTTGGATCATCGTCGGCAAAGTGCTGGCTCACGCATCTGGTGCCACGGCGTAGACAGCCAGTGCAGACGTTGCCGTGCTCGAAAGCGCATTTCTCTTTGCGCCGCTTGCACGCCCAGCAGCTGTGTGTGCCTTTGCGCAGGCTTCGTCTTCGTTTCCTAGCTCGCTCGACATGCACATCATGTTCATTGTCGTCCGCTTGCTCGTCGTCGGCCTCGACATATGGAATTTGCGAAATGTTGATTGTGTCCGACATGTTGCAAGTCAGAGCACGATGCGACGTACATTCGTCGCACCCTACCCGGTTAGAGGTAGGTGCTTACGCTGCTAATCGTTCGCACACGTCCTATGTAGGCTTTTTCGCTGAGCGAAGTTTCGTCATTCAACTTGAACTGCAGTTGATCAATTTCTTAGAGGTTAAAAGATCAAGCGCGGTGGACCGGCGGAAGAGCTGGCTTGCCTACCTACTATACGTAATTTCGGCGTCGGCGTCAAAACTTCTGCAATCGGAACAGCCTTCTCTTCGTTAAAGACTGGCGAACAACTTCGAGTAAAACAGTGTGTAAGATAAATAGACCATCTCGCTACTCAGAAACTGACTGAGTAAGGGCTCATCTGTGCCAAGAAGTTAAGTGGATTCGTCCGCCGGCCGGCGGAGGAACACAAGGAGACCATGTTGCGACTTTGCTGGGGGGTTGGAAACTAGCGAATACTAACCTCTTCTGGAAATAGTTAAGCAGATGAACTTGCACTCTTTTCCACCGGCCGGCCTCCGGTTCAGCTGCTCTTGTTGATTTCTGATTCAACCGCAACAATTTAATTGCATTTCTATGGTATATATACCATGTTTCCAATTCATCGAAAGACCGGGAATTGCATACGCAGTCATGTCTCCCGCCAGCGACCACGTTGAGACTTGCCAACACAGCACAAAAAAGCGCTTCGAGCAAGATGGCTCCTTCTTGGCTGACAACAAAAACCATAAGGAGGGCGAGACATCGCAGAGTGACTCGGACAACGATCTACAATATGCTACATCCTTCAAGCTTACCGCCATCATGGTGATCATCAACCTGAGCACCCTGATTGCCGCTTTGGATCTGGTAAGTAGCCTCACAGAAACCTTCCATCGAGGCTGTCGAGATGATGAAGTGACGAAGCTGACCTAAGCCTTTAGGGCATCGTGGCCACAGCGATTCCTGCCATCACCAACGACTTCCAATCACTCAACCAGATCGCCTGGTATAGCGCGGCCTGCTTTATTCTCGTTGGAGCTACCAGTGCTACGTGGGGAAAGCTGTACACCTACTTTGCCGCTCATATTATCTACATGAGTGCTCTTATCTTGTACCTGATAGGAAGCGTCGTCGCCGCCTCAGCCCCAAACTCCATAGCTCTGATTATCGGACGAGCCATCCAAGGATTTGGCTGCTCCGGGACTTTAAGCGGTTCGATTTTAATCATTAACTTTACTGCTGCACCCAAGAGTCGACCTCTGCTGATCGGGGTCTGGATGGGAGTTTTCATGGGCTCTACAGTCCTTGGTCCTCTTCTAGGCGGGGTCTTCACTACTGAGGTCACTTGGAGATGGTAAGCCTTCCTATACTTCGTATTGAGCACATTTAACGTGTCCCAAGGTGTTTTTGGATCAATCTTCCCGTCGGCGGCCTGGCCCTCGCTCTACAACTCCTTTTTCTCCGCATACCGAAGCACATCAAGCCGATTCCTGCAACGTGGAAGGAGATTATTCTACAACTCGATTTCACGGGCCTTATCATCCTTGCTGCTTCCTTAATCAGCTATACCCTTGGTCTACAATGGGGAGGATTGACTAAGTTATGGTCGGACCGCAATGTTATAGCTACTCTCGTCACGTGGCTCTTATTGACCATTGGCTTCGTCGTCAATGAATGGCTTCTTGGAGTGAGAGCAATGATGCCACTATATCTCCTCAAAACGCGTATGACATGGGCGAGTTGTCTATACGCTTGGATGTAAGTATCTCTACTTTTAACATTTTCTTCATTCAAAGCTATGAAATGCTGATGTCTCCAGTGCAAACTGCGCCAACTTCCAGGTGCTGTTCTACTTGCCTATCTACTTTCAGTCTGTCAAAGGCTACTCGGCTGTTATGAGCGGTGTTTACATCCTTCCATTTGTGTCCTTTTATGCTTTGGGCTCGTTGCTCAGCGGGTTTTGGATTGTCAAGACCAGACTGCCGATTGCCGCCGAGATCGTCAGTCCTTTACTGGCCCTAATTGGCACCGTCCTCTTTTACCAGATGGATATTGATACATCCAAAACTTGGTATATTGGGGCACAGATTCCGTTCGGATTTGGCATCGGCCTCGGTAATCAAGTCCCTGTAACTGCATTGCAGGCATTTGCAAAGCCATCGGAGGTTGCAGCCACTATGGGCACTATCTTCAGTCAGTGAAACCTTCAATAGTCATCACAACAACTGCTGACAAGCGCGAATAGCGTGCCAAACCATCAGTGGCGCCTACTTCAACACGGCAGCACAATCTGTCTTCGAGAACACCATATACAAAAGGATAGCAGCTACAGCTCCAGAGATCAGCTCGAGCAGCGTCAGCAAGGCTGGCGCGACGGGCCTCAGGGACACTTTCAGCGGACAGGAGCTCACTCTTATGCTCGAGGCTTACGTGGCTGGTATTCAAAATGTGTTCATGTTCGCCATTGCAGGAGCGGCGGCAAGTGTGCTATTTGCGCTCTTCATTCCCCCAACTAGGATCCCGGCTCCCGAAGAGAAGCAGACGAATGAGAAAAAGGTCAGGGGCAACTAATCTCCTCAGTATGATTCTCACCGCTGCTTTTTTACTCCTTTTAAGACAGTCTTCTGCTTCGCCACTCTCCTCTCAACAACCTAGCTGCCCTGTCATCCATTTATTTCGTGCGCGAGAGACAACGGTGTCCCCAGGATATGGTAACGCCAATGTAGTGGTCAATCCAATCCTCAACGCTTACCCAGGCGCGGCGATCGAGGCTGCTCTGACCTTTGTCAAGTCCAAACTCAGCGCCAGTCGGGGCGAAACAAACCTTGCAGATTCTGCGGCTTGTAGTGCTCCTGGAACCACGCCTATGCAAGCACCAACAAGCGGTATGTCGCACAGTACGGTCAGTATGGTGGTCAGGGATAGACGGGACGAACAGCGTGTGCTAGTCCATATACCTATAAAGCAGCAAATGCTTAGTATTCGCAATGTCTAGAACCCCCCAGGCTTCGCTGGGGATTAGAGGGCGTGCTTTCAATTGCCTCTTCGAAGGTTGACATGCTTTATATTCTAAATCAGACCTTTAATAGCCTTAGTCACCTCCCTTATACCTAGCTGCTATTTGCTATAATACTCATTCCTTCTTTACAGCTGATTTTTCACCTTTATTTCGCTGCCGTCTCCCTCCAAGCCTTCAGCACCCTCCTCTCTTTTACTGATGTAGAAAGACACCGATATCCACATTCCCTTCTTCGTTCGCGGGCCAGGCATCTCACGCGGAGGCAGCGTAGATGTCGTAACAACCCACACCGACGTGAGTTCAACTCTGCTTGAAATTGCAGGGGTGACCAAACAAGTGGACGGAGTTTCAATGCCGCTCAACGATTCACCAAGCGTGTCAGATCGGCATGAACATGCATCGATCGAGTATTGGGGAGCAGTATGTATTCATTTACAAGCTTAAAAGTATCGTAGCGTTGACAATACTTGATACAGGGCGTCCCAGAGGCAAATACGTTACTTCGTCGTTAACTGGTGATTTCACTACGTCCTAGCTTTCTGGTTGTGGGGGTAGAGAACTACTCCGTACCTATAGGCATGTAACCTTCTCCCTTTCATATCTGAACAGACATAAAGGGCCCGTTTCTGACAGCTTGCTTCTTAGTTGTTGTGTCCTGTGGCGGCGCCCCAGAAATAAGCCGCCCAGGCGCCTGCAGTCAAGAATAGTAACGCCACGAGAAACATTAAGCTAAACTTCCTGTGTCGCTCACCCTGGCTTCCCTGGTCCAGCTTCTCTCGAAACTCTTTGATAGTGTCACCCTTCGCGATCCTCTGTTTCCGGGTCCACTGCAACTGTCCAACATCCATATTCGTGAAGCTGCAAGCGACCATAACAGCTGCAACAACCAAAGATCCTGCCGCAAGAACGACGTAGACGATCACAACATTGTCGTAGGAATTGTTGTCGCGATCCTGAATGACACCAGTAATGATTCGGATGATGATATTCATGCAATTGTTCACGGCGATCTTGACCGAATAACCTGAGCCGAACACTTCCTGATACCACATGGAGGTCCGGATAGCGTCGATGATGACGGTTGGGCCAAACATGGACGCGACACCGAATATTCCGAAGGAAGCCGCGGTGCCTCCAACCGTCGGGCCCCAAGCAGCTAAGCACATGGACAAGAGCATGCCTAGACCGCATACGAACAACAGGGTGAGACGGTTGCCGAGTAGATCAATGAAGATTCCAATGAGCGGGACGAGGAAGAAACCCAAGTATTGCGCCATAGCCGAGTACCAGCCTGCAGTGACAGCACTAACGTCGAAGCGCTGCTCAGCCATTTCAGTAGCATTCTGGGAGTACACGACTGCAGCGCTCGTCTGGAATAGCGAGAAGCCAACAACTCCCCAAAATGTCCAGGGCAGCCTGAGCACCTTTTTGATCTCGTACTTCTTGTTGCTTTCCGTTAATTTTTCTCCTGTCGCTGGGTCGGCTGTTCCTGCATAGACTTTGCCACACCATCTCGTGAAGAACCAGAATACGACGGTCACGGCATTGGTGAAGAGATTCATAAACACGGCTGTCCAGTATACCCAGCTGAAGTCCCCCGTCTTTTTCGCGATGATATTCGCTGTAGACGTTCCAACGAAGGATCCTATCTTGCCAATACCGAGCTCTAAACCGAGAGTGGAGGCGAATCCATTGGAGGGCGCAAACCAGGAGCTGAAGACTTTATACTGCGCGATCTGAGTCGCGATGTCGCCGAAAGCCTGAACAATGACGCCGAAGATCATGAATTTGTACGAACGAACGGTGGTAGCTGCTGCAACGAAGATGGCACCCACGCTGTAGATAGCGTTACCCCACAGCATGGCACCTGTAGGTGGTGATGAGCTTTTGACTTTGGGGAGAGGGAAAAAATAACTGACTGGCACCGCCAATTCTGTCCGTTACAAGACCGCTTACAAGGATTAGGGCCGTCTTCATAAAGTCTTCGCTAGCTTCTAGTAACGCGTACTGCGCATTGTTGATATGCAACTTCTGTATCTATGTGAGCCAACTCCGGAGGTAGGAAGGGAACTTGATGTACATTCTTCAGCGTGCTCTTCATTGCGCCAGTCACTCCGCTACTCCAGTGTGACCCGAATCCAACTGCGGTCACCAAGAGAACTGCGATGAGCTTTAGCTTCAGCGGGATAGTCGCATTGGCCTCTACCTCGCTCCTCTCGATTGGCGGCATCTCGATGACGCCGACTACAGCATCTTCAGTCTTCTCCTCAGCAGCCACGGGTAGGTTCAGCTGGTCATTGCCAACAGTACCGCGATTATGCTCCGTAGACGATATGGCAATCATATCTCCTTAATTCGTATTGTGCCGTTGCTTCTAAGGCTGGTAGAGGCGGATGAAGAAGATCAGATAAGATGCGTGATCTGATAAGCAAGACCGGCGCCCGGCACCATCTTGTACTGCGCAATGGATATACGGCTAACAAGCATCGCAATATGCCAATATGCGGGCCTGGGTCCACCTCCTAACTTTTATCAGATGTCGGGCCTTCTGGCATGATGAAGCTTCACGGCGTGTAGATGTCGGGCCTTCTGGCGTGATGAAGCTTCACGGCGTGTAGATTCCGGGCTATTCGAGCCTTGTGAGGTTATCTGGCTTATGATATATATGGTAATAATACCAGCGGCAAGTAATTTTGTAAGGCGGCCACGAGTTTATCTAGGCACCTAATTTCTTCTCATGCTTTTCTTTCGTACAAAACGAACAATTCAAGCCAGAACACCCGCGAGCAGTAAAGCAACCCCGCGTGCTTAGGTTGGTAAAGCGCGGTGATATTTGTAAACGTGAGCCCGTGCTGATGCGAAAATTTTATCAGATCTTTAAGATAAAGCCGATCGGCGGATCTCGGCACCATGCCATGTCGCAGACACTTTCCTCAACGTGAATAACAACGCGTTATGGGCGTGCCGAGGATCCAGTGGATTTGTCTACGGTCCGATTCGCGTCGGTTGGTATATCGGCAAGATCTACTACTACTAAATTGTAGAACTCGCAACCATGGTTGTAAATATAATGCGTGTTGTACTTGGAGTCTGGCTGATCAACCGCTTTTTGTGGTTCAATAGGCCTTGTTTGGAATGATCTTTCGCAATTCCCCCGCGCTGTGATCTCTATCATGCGCAAAAACGAGCTCCAGCTCTTCGTTGTTGTTGACGCGTATGCCAACAGCTTCCCGGAAGGTCTCCATGGACTCGATGCCGACAGACGCGTAACCGACGTGATCTGGTCGTCTCGATTGTAGAGCAAGAAGCACAAGTTCGACCGCGGAGTTCCATGCTGTTGAAGTGTGGCCTGTAACGAAAAGATATAGTAGGTACCCAACGGTGACAACGCAATAAGCCATAATAACGGCGAGGGAGAGACGGACAGAAGGAGGAGCTGTGTCGTACCCGTAGCCATATTGAAGCAGGTTGAACTTTAAGGCGGCAAAACCATTCGTAGTGGGTTGGTCTGCGCTCAATAGTTTCATGGCAGGAACGTTAGCGAGTGCGGTGACGAATATTGCGCTCAGGACAGGTTCAACGGGAGTACTCTGGAAAACACTGGTGAAATTCGTCTCATTGAAAGGTGACAGGCCTGTCATATTCAGGGCGATAGGGTCTCCGTAGGCTACCCTGCTGAAGCCGACTTCGTTCAATTGGGGAGTTTGCAATATTGGTGTTCCTCCAGTACGTGTTATCTCGTTTCTCGACCTAGGAAGCAGAGATGGTGCAAGTAAAGAGGTCGAGACAGGATTTTGTCGAATTACGATATTCGTCCGCGAACATCTCCGAGATTGGATATGGGCTAGATATGTTTTCAGAGTAACAGTTCAGCGCGGAGGAGAACTGAGGGAATGTCCCTATAAGCGCAGATGAGTTGAGCTCGGGCGATGTCGACCATATTGGTGGCAACGAGTCAATTTCCGTGTCGTTCGAACCTCCTTGCTGCACATAAGCTTCTATGAGCTCGCGCACACTCGACAATGTACCTTGACTAATGCCGTCATCCTGTACGTATGGCACCTTGGTGTCCGGAGTGTCGACTGACATCGACAAGGCACATCTTGTCACTACTACTGGATGCGGAATATCGACCGTTACAGTAACGTTCTGCTTCCAGCCATGCGAATCACCCTGGTCAAGATCAACCGCATGTGTTCATACCAGTGAGCTGTGTCGGCATTGTGGCGGTCGTTGAGTAGAACATATCGGGGTTATAACCGCCCCCGACGGACCTCTCATGGGTCGAAGTACGTAGGAGTCTCTGCACGTACGGGTTGTCCGAGTTAAATACGGAAAGGTCGGAAAGACCCGACCCTGATTCGTAGATAAATGCGTACGCATTCGCAAACCGATCTAGGGTGCTACAACGCAGTTAGTAATCTGTGGCACGCGATACTAGCTGCGAGAATACTTACATGCCCATATCACGCGTATTATTCACGCGGGTTGGAAACACATATGTCGTTGGCGCATTTGTGAACAGATCCTGACTCCATACTGTGTTGGAAACCCCTGGCTGGGGGATCATAAGGACGGCACTTGAAGGTCCGACCAGGGCAGTCAGGAAGATCAATAGTGGCACAAGTGTCGCAAAGAGTAGTTTTCGCCATCCTAGGTAGGTCTGTGAAGTTATCGTCGAGATGAAGTCCAGTGACCAAATGTACGAGAGTTGAAAAGGCTGCATTGAAGCTGACAGAGCACCTAGAGGTACGCTCCCATTCACTAACTGCGTTCGGACGATCGCAAGGATAACCTCGACGATTGACGCCTGCACGAGGAGCTCATGAAACTTGGCGGCACATTGAAGCGAGGTAGCATTCGAGAAGTCGGTGCCTACGAAAAACGACGACCAATTCAGAACCAACAGGCCTATCGCCCCCGCCTAAGGGAATCAAATGAAGCAAAGCATGGAATGCGGCCATGCTGCGATCGTTGTACATTGGCAATCTTGCGGCGCTCTAGTGGCGCTCTCCAGGCGCCGAACAACTGGAGCCTGAAGAAGCGAAGGCATTCGCACACCTTCCAAGCCTGCTGTTTCTCATCGTGTATTTCTGGGACACGCAGTCGTTCATGCGCATCGTACTCTGTTGAACGCGTTGTGTCGATAAGATTTGCTTTCGACTCATCATGCCTACTATAGTGAGGATGTCTTCCATTACTAATGCTGATTTCACTCACCTTCTGGCCGCCATCTCATAATCCAAGGACCCTGCAGAAGCCATGAGAAGTGTTGAAAAGAGACTGGCTGAGAACGGCAGCTCTCGAGGACAGAAAGCACAGGACCAACATTATGTGATTTTGTCAAATACAAGTTTGAGGCGCAGGGTTTGCAGGTGTTGATAAAGATCGTTGGGGGTCAAAACATCTTGGCCATGAGGCCTGCCATCCTCCAATTCCATAAGCGACCGCTTGCAAGAGTGCGCAGCCTCAATGATCTGCAATTACGTCTGATGACGTACTTTCTCGCGACATCTTACCTAACTTAGCTACCTACCTAGGTATTGTGTTTTCCGCGCTGTACCACCAACAATTGCCCGTTTTCCCTTCCTCTTTTTGGTGCCATGCGCAATGACTCCTGGTCAAATCAGGGCGGTCTTACGTATCCATTAAGTTAGGCCAGATGTATGTAGTACATATCACAAGTGCGGGAAAGAATTTCAAGACACGATCTGCGAATGAATAGCGAAGAATAAAAGCAAATCTGCATAATGCTAAACCAAGGACGTCATTAAACATTAAGTGGAGCGCAAACTCCTCATCAGCACGCCCTCTCCTGTTTCTTTTTTTCCTGTCCGCCGCCTCTATCCCATCTCCCTAGCTCTCAGCCGCTTAACAGTAGGATGCGTTAGTAGCAGTAGTAATAACCCCCTGATTAATCAAGTCGATATAGCTCCAATACTCCCGCTGTGTGCCCTCGCCATCCACCGCATCAGTAGCGTAGCTAACAGCCGTCCAGAAGGTACCGCCCGCCACAAACTTTTGCCACGCAAAACGCTGGGTGTCGAAAAGGGACTTGCGCCCAGCCAAAGTGTTGTTGAACATAGCCTGGAGCGACCATTCGCCGATGAAGACAGGAAACTTGGTTTCCTGCGCAATGTACGCTGCCTGGCCGCATACAGCGGGGTTCACGTACCCGGCGTAGGTGCCAGCAGCGGCGAAGTAGTAGACGTGCGAGTCGAAGACGATGTTTTTCGACGAGTCGTAGAAGGGCGCCCAGTAGCTGGCGCCTTTGAAGCAGTCCTGGATCATCATGGGGATGCGCTTATCCTATACGGCCCCCGAATTAGCATCATGTCCTACGAAAATCATCCCCTGCATAGCGTCTGGCTTACCACTTTCGCAATCTTGGCGAGGACTCCGTCGAAATAGGTGTTGATCCAGTTTGTGCCGTTCGTGGTGAGACCGTCGGATGATCCGAAGCCAGAGAAGTTGTCCGAGGCCTCGTTGATCGGAGCGATTGTGAAGGCGTTTATGTGACCGCTGGATTTGATGAATTTCAGGACAGCATCGACAGCCTGGAAAGAGTAGTCAAGGTTGGTTGCGTTGTTGAACCAGCCTTGGTGGAAAAGAGCTTCGCCGATGTCGAGGTTGTTGACACCACCAGGGAGCGAGTGGAGACCGATAATAACTAAAGGTAGAGTCACGATTAGTGCTGTTCTGAGATTGTCAATCAAGATGTGTGGTGACTTACTATGCATGTTGTACTTGGTAATGGCGTACTGGGTGATAGTCTTGAGGAAGCTCTGCTGATTGCCGTGGTACAGCTCGGAACCAGGAACAGCAACCCAAGCCGCATACGTAGTAGGTATCCGAAGGGTATTGACACCGACACTGGCAAGCTTGTCGATGGTGCTCGTGTTGAGGAAAGAGGCGTATCGTTCTTCGAAAATAGGACCGCACTTGCTGCCGAGATTGGCACAAAGTGTCCACTCGTCGGGTGCACCACTACCGCCAACAGACTCCCACCAGATGGGATCATGCGTCTTCTCCTTTTCAAGCCATCCACCGAGGTTGGCACCGTTGGCCTTGAACGTCTTCCAGTTAATGAATGCGGAACGCGAGACTCCCTTGGACCACTGGATATCGTGCTTGTAGCGATTGTTGCTTAGAGCGACGGCAGGAACGGTGAATGGGCATCGATTGTGGTAGTTCACAGTGGCACCATGGGAGGAGCCATCGGTCCGGGTCCTGATGCCAAGAGAAGAAAGCAGAGAGTTGAGGTCATTGGTGAGTAGACCGAGGATACTGCTGAGAAGGGAGGGAGTAGGAGCAGCGGTGGCGCTTCCAACTAGGAGAGCGGTCGCGAGGGTGGCGGAGACACGCATTGTGGAAGTGATGGAGAAAAGAATATACAAGTAGAAGTATATAAGTATATGAAAGAATGGATACGAGAGAATGAATATCGGTTCGAAAGAGATATCGCGCACTCTTATACACGGACTCGACTGAGGTTGACACCATTGCCGTCGGTACCTCCTCCTAGCACGCTCAGAAATATGGAGTAAATGCTTAGCTTCCTAATTAGAGCGATTGCAACCATTACTGGAGTTTTTGACATTCCGAATCTGGCCCTGACTAGCGTTGAGCCATGTCTTCTAGAACGACATGAAGTGACTGACCTATCGTCATTCTCGAGGCCAGGCTTGTTCTGTCCAGGTTTTCTTTTTGCGTACTGTCTTTAAAGGGGTCTTCATTTGCTGGTACACTTGTTCAGTCTTGTTTTCGCTCCGCACGTTGCAGTCTTCGGACGTGTCTCAGGTAGGAATAGACTCTACATGGAGAATCTCAGCACGTATGGCGGGCATGCTTGTTAGCTTTGCCTTGTCGAAGAGGCTTGCCGGTGTGTACCTTTACTTCGAATGTAAGAGACAGTTGAAGTCATCATGTCACCTTTACTTAAAGAGACTCGTTCCACCTCGCGGTGAATATCTATGAAGATATCAAGACGAAACAGCCTATTATCCTTGCTATCCCTAGAGAGTGGGCGTGCGCCGCGTACCTGCATGGCGATCATGTTCACGGCAGATTCTACAACGGCCGCTGAAAAATGCCCACTTGCTTTGATCCACCGGCCGGTGTAAGTAGTTTCGATAGCGTGCTTACGGGGCCATCTCTTCAGCACAAGCCCCTAAAGGTGTCCCATTCTTTTTCCCGATATGGTTGGTGTTGGCGCTCTAGTCGAGGTTTAACATCGGTCGATTTCCGCCGATGTATCCCGAGAGCAGAGCAACTGACAAGGAGTCTTGAACCCATCCATCAATCGTCCAGCAGGCCTTTCTCGACAGCTAAGTTTGGATAGTCGTAGTTCTTGCTAACTAACTGTCCCCGTCAGGCCGGTCAGGGATGGTGACTCTCCAGCTTCTTCTACCAAGCGACGTTGAAAAAAAAAAAACCTGGTCATCGGGTCAAAAGTCGTGTTCTGCACTTACACTCCAGCGCGGCGCGGGTTCTTCCGCACAGCTGGGTCCATTGACTTAAGCACGCTGTAGTGCCCTCTCGGGAAAAGCTTAGCAACAGTTACACTGTAGGGGCCGCATTGCCTCGGCGTAGTGCGGTTCTGGATCGACGACGGTTGAGGGTTCGTACATGTATGGAACGACAGTTTGGCAAGTAACTCTACACACCCCCCACCCCCCACTACACCACACAACCAGGCTTTGAATTACCAATTTTTGCATTCCCCTTTTGCGAGACTGCAAGAATGATGCTGGGCGAGAGGCCAAACAATACTTCTAGAGGCGGAGTTTGCTTCGGCCGCTAGTGTCTATGCATGTACTGTACTACTAAAATTTTGAACGCGCGTACAACTACAACTTTCTTACAGGGGTAATCCATACTATAGATAGGAAATGGAGGGCGCTGTGCTCTGCGTTTTGCGTCTAGACCGCTTCAAAGCTTGCAACGCGCAGTCTGTCATTCCTTGCGGTTTCCATGTTCTTTCTGAACCAGAAGAACGAGCTATGCTAGTAAGATTTGGAAGCAGCTCACTCACATCGACCAGATGAACCCTCTCGGAACCGTCTCAAACATGTCGAGTAAAATATTGATATCCTTTCAACTGCGCTCTGCATTATAAGTAATTAACTGTTCTATTCACACAACATAGAAATGGGGCTGTACATGAAAGTACTCCAAGACAACTTTTTTCCCGAAGCTTCCCCGATTCCGCCCGCACGTTTAGCTCAGCTCAGCTCATCAGCAACCGTGTCACAGCCCCGACATTCAGCGTCCTCAAATCACTATAGTGCTGCCCTGTGCCTAAGAAGACTACGGGGATACCCGTCGCATGCACCATGGACACCAAGGTGCCGACCATATCGCCGACCGTGTCGCACTTTGAAATGACGAAGCCATCTAGCCTCCTCCCAGCGCCAAACGAAGCATTGAAGTTTCGGGCTTGCGCGACCGAGTCAGTGCCGACGAGGGCCTCTCCGACCATGAGGATCTTGTCTGGATTGGCCAGTTTGGCAAATTTCTCGAGTGAGCTCATGAGTCGCTGGTCGTTGTGGCGTCGGCCGGCGGTATCGATGAGGACGACGTTGAAGTTGTTTTTCGCCGCGTAGGTAACGGCGTCGGCGGCGATGTTCGCGGCGTCCTTTCCGTAGCCTTTTTCGAATAGGTCGACTTGGCCTCCTTCACGTTGGGATAGCTCTTTGAGTCGGTCAACGTGAACCCGAAGCTGTTCGACAGCGCCGCTTCGGAAGGTATCAGCCGCGGCGATGAGGACGCGGTGGTGGTTTTGGAGGAGGAAAAAGGCGATCTTGGAGAGATTTGTTGACTTGCCAACGCCATTGACACCGACGATGGAGAGAACATAGGGTCGTGATGTGGTTGAATTAGTGTGCTGGATTTCGCGGAGGAGGTCGAGGGAGGATGTTGGTGTGAGGATCTTTGTGAGGGCCTTCTCCATGGATGATCTTAGTGTTGTTTCGATTGCTGTATTGTGTTAGTAGGAAGAAGCGAAGGATGGTGCGGGGGACTGACTGGTAAAGCTGGGCGTCTTCATGCCCACGAGATCTCTTTCCACGCTGTCGCATAACCGCACGGCGGCTTCGAGGGCGACGTTCTTGCGCAGCAGATGCTCTTCCATGCCCTTGAGAGGTTTGGCCAGATCTTCCTTGGTGAGCGTCTTTCCGCCCACTACATTTCTGAACAGTCCTCCGATTGCACCCAGACTTGATCCGACGAGACCGCCTGAGGCTGTTGATACAGTCTCCTTGTCCTTCTTTGCGTTCTGCGCTGCTATAATGGCATCCATCTCGTCATCCAGATCCTTCAGCACGAATTCTCCCTTCTTCGTCGTGCGACCCCATGTCTCAGGTCTGATCTCCTCCAAAGCCTCACTCGTCGAGGTCCCATCACGAAGATCCGTCTGTGAGTAATCGAGAACAGAATCGTCCTGCTCTTCCGCGCCAAACTCTCCCCACACCCTGCCTTTCTTTGCTGAGCCCTTGCCCTTCCGCTTTGCCGACGCTTCGTCTCCGGATGATGCAGGCGCAGAGCTGAATGCGCTCGCTTTCTTCTTATCTCGCCGTGACATCTTCCCACCCAGCGGTCTCGCTTTCCCCGTCAGCAACTGGCTCTGCGCTGGTGTCGTGGGTCGTGAAGTATCGGGTGTAGGTACAGGCGTCGAGTCGGCGCTGGTGTCGTACAGCGGGCGTTGGGGCTTTGGGAGGGCCTGTGGTGGCGGTGCGCCTTCCTCGGCGCTATCATTGTCTGTACTCGACTCGGGGGTGGTGAGCTTGACGCTGGGGGCGCCAGAGTCGCTCGCTCCTTCCAGCTCATGCATTTGCCGGTCGAAGTAGGAGCCGAACTTGTCGCAGTTCACCACGCTGCTGTGCTCTGTCTTGAGCTGCTCGCCGTAGAGACCGACGAAGAGGGCGCGGACATTGTCGAGGAGCTTGTCTATCCATGTCAGGTGGACAAGACTTTGGTATACGGCCTGCACAGCAGTTAGCTTCTCTCTTTGGGTGCCCATTATTTTTCTTTATGCGCCGCGTTCTCGTGCGCCTGGTCGATATAGGGAATGGTAGGACGTACCACGAAGATGAGCCCCAGATCCTTTGACGCCGTCCACTTCAGCGTGTATCCCTCCTTCTTATATGTCGGTTTGGAGCCGGCATCTTCCGACTGTGGCTGTATGCGCTCCTCGATGAAGACGTCGCGAATTAGGCTGTTGATAACATTTGCGCCAACGGGGACGTATGTGCGCGACCACAGGACGACGCCTGAAGTTGTCAATATCTCAAAGGTATCCAACATGCTCAATGTCAAATTGCTGCGAGGGTTGAGGAGGTGAGGCGTGCTTGGGTGACTCTGATGCCATGTGGTGGGTTGTGAGGGGACCGCCAATGACGTCCGGAGCTCTGGCCAGATCGTGCCTAGGGTCTCGGGGGTGAGCTGCACCGCAATTGTTGCAAGGCAGCAGAAATTCACCAACAACAACAAGACTGCAATCTGTCCCGTTCAACAGATACAGCGACTGCCTTCTTCTCGCCTCGCGCATCGCTGATACCACTGTCGCTACACGATTGACCCTCGCACACGCGCCGAAATGCAGCGGCCAAGCTACAACAACCCGCCCGCACACTCACCACCATGTACGTATGCGGCATTCCCATATAGGCGTGCATTGAGAGCCCTCGCCAGAGACTTCCAGACCTCTTCAATAATAGCAATGTCTGGAGTCTTGTGCTAATCCTAATGCTCGCCCAGTACACCACCCAATTCCACAACACGTATCCACGGTTCCACAGCTACGCTCGCCTCCCCCTCCGCAACCGCCCTCGCAGCCACACAGCGGATATGGATATGGACAGCAGGGCGGCGGTATGCCTCAGCAGCAGGACGGATACAACATGCACCCCTCGTTTGGCGGCTTCATTAATGATCCCACCGCTCAACTAGGGTTCCAGATGGGCAAGACCGCTATGGATGCCGGACAGCAGTATGTGGAGCAGAATGTACGTCGAATGCCAGTCCTGAATCACCCACCCCAGGTCGTATTTCAAGGGCTGTGCGTGTAAATTTATGATATGCATGCTAACAACCTCCAGCTCGGTCGCTACGTCTCCGTCTCGGCACTAAAGCACTACTTCAACGTCACAAACATTTACGTCCTCGCCAAATTGCGCATCATTCTCTTTCCATGGTGGCACCGACCCTGGTCGCGACAGCAGCGTCATAACCCTGACCCCTCAACCGCCGCCTCGTCGCTCTACCTCCCACCCCGCGAAGATGTGAACTCGCCTGACATGTACATCCCGACAATGGCGCTCGTCACATACATCTTGCTTTCGACCCTTCTGGCAGGCCTGAGGGGCGCCTTCCACCCCGAGTTGCTCGGATACACAGCGACACTGGCCATCTCAGTCACGCTGCTTGAGATCCTGATCATCAGAACCGGCACCTTCCTCCTCGCCATCACCAACTCTTCCCAGCTGCTCGACCTCGTGGCTTACAGCGGCTACAAGTTCGTACACGTCATCGTGTCCCTCCTACTATCCCACCTTGCTTCCCTGCTTGGCTTCGGCGGCGTGTGGGTCAGCTGGGTCATCTTCTTCTACTGCTTCGGCGCCAATGCATTCTTCCTGCTTAGGAGCTTGCGGTATGTGTTACTTCCGGATCAGGGTGGGCAGGGCATGGGTGTCGGCGGCAACGCGGCGGCAGGGTACACGGTTGCGCGAAGCCAGAAGAATCGGAGAACGCAGTTTTTGTTTGTTTACAGCTATGTGGTTCAGTTTGGATTTATGGTGTGGCTGAGCAGGGTATGAGGTGCGGCAAGAACTTGGAATGTTCACGTAAGCGTTGAGTCGGGAAAGCGTATGGGAGAGCGTCTGTGGACGATGAGCGACAACCCAAAATGCATCAGAGCACGGGGCAAATGAGGTTGATGCGTACTACATGATCGAAGAAGAAAGGTTGGCATGAGGGAATGGTAGAATTAGCCAGCGTCGACTACTATGAACATCTGACAATATCAGCAAGTCGCGCAAGTCGGATAATAACATGGTGATTCGAACATCACTTGTTATGAGATTCAATCCGAAGCATCGCCATCACTCACTTCCAGCTCGAGGCCTGGAATATGCTTACGCTTCCTCAACTCTTCCTGGATAACACCAGCCCTATTCAGACCCTCATATAGTGCCCAAGCCGCCAAAGTCTTCGCGTCCCTCGGGCACACCTTCCACAGCTCTTCATAGTCGCACACTCGCAGCGTGATCATCTCTCCCTGCGACCTTTTGCCCGTCAATTTACCTCGCAGGTCCATGATCTCTTGACGATCAAGCTCCTAGGTAGAGCATCATGTTGTCAGCTATACCTTCAATGCTGCTAGATACTCATACATGAGTGTGGATCGTACTCACTTTCTCCCACAGAAAAATTGGAATGAACTCATCCGACCCTCCTGGACTGGGATACATGGCATTCTGCAGCACCTCGCTCCCCTCAGCTTGCGTCTGCTTCAGCGCCAATTCCGTCAGATCAATGAGCTCCGACTTGGGCAACTTGAAGCCCGTCTCCTCCAGTATCTCCTCGGCAGCTTTTCCACTGAAGTTCTTCGAATTGTCCAGCATACCAGCTGGTATCTCGACAAACGAGAGACTGCCCGCCGGCACGCGCGGCTGCTCCGTCATGACTACCCACCGCTCATCGCGCGAGTCCTGCGGCCGCAAGATCATGAGCATTGCTACGCTGCCGCCGCGCAGGAAGGCAATGCCGGGCAGCTCCCGTGGCTTGCCGTTGACGAGCTTCTTGCTGCGGATGTAGGCGCGTAGCTTCACGAAGCCGAGTATCGAGCCTTTCTTGGTGGGGAACCAGTCGACGGATTGGATTTCGATCTTCTGGAGCGAGAACGGGTCGTCGTGGAACGTGTGCTCTGGGTTGCTGTACTGCAGGGCTAGATTCGTGCGCAGCGTGTCACGCCATGTTTGGAAGGCGTTGAAGTTTAGGAGTTGGGACTCGGTTATCCCGTGGGTCAAGTGCACGGGGACGGGGGAGGGAAAGCCGTCAAGCATGAAGGTAGCCATTGTTTGGGCCTTGATATGTGCGTGTTGGTCTCGATGGAAGTGATGTCTCTTCTGTACCCACGATGGGCCGACTATGAAGGTGAGTGAACACGATGGGAAACCTGCAACGCGCCCCGCTAGCTACTGTTCAAAAGGTCCTAGTAATATCACTGCGCTTGAAAGACCAATACTGGTGATGTGAGGCTCTACAGGAGCACTTGGGACTTTCTGATGGGAGCTGAGCAACCCCGCTCATCAGTGCTGTCCCAGGATGGGGTTGCGGGGGACATCTGATGCATGACTGGGGCGTGGCCATCACGACCAAGGTGTTGGGGCAGCTTGCGTAGTCGACCCGCTGCAACCGGCTGCACACATGTTTTCTACTAAAAGGTGGTGAGGTGATGTATGCTTTCATTCGTCCAGACCCATCCGGCTGAGATGGATGCCTCGTCAGCTTGAGCTTCAGGGATGTTTGATAGGATCCGGTAGATACCTTCCCCATGCAAGTCAGCATGTTACTCGGCCCCGGCTCAAAAACAAGCTAAGGACATACAAGTTCTCTGGTAGAAGAAGCCTTGGTAGGATTTCACCACAGTTCTTACGCCATTGTCCAGCTACAACAAGTTGTCGGTCTCGTTCGCTCCTCTTCCAGCTCCAGTGATCCCCTGTTTCGAACTCCAGTTTCCCACAATACCGAGTCGGACGAGGTGTATCATCTGGTCAGCCAGTGGATGTCGACTTGCAAATGCGTCCAGAAGACACCTGTGCCTTCTTCATATCCCACAAGACTAATTAGTCTCGAGCAGCTCAAGAAGAAAGACCATTTCGATTCTGAGAAGCTGGAGTCCACGGTTGATCCCACGAACACCGTGGTCAAACTAGTCGAGACAGCAGATTGGGAAGGCGTCCCACCATCCTAGAAAGACGGGAAACAGTATCCTTGCTATGTTACGCTCTCCCATTGTTGGGGCAAGGTCCCGTCGCCCAAACACTGGGAGGCCAGATTGACCTCACAAAACATCGAGAAGCGAAAAGAAGGCATGGGATTGCACGAGCTACCGGCCACCTTCCAACAGGCCATGCAGTTTGCCGCACGGCTCTCATCTGGATCGATACTCTCTGTATCAAGCAAGGGGACGAGGCAGATTGGCTGGATCAGTCCGCACGCATGGATGAGGTATACAGGGAAGCCTTTTTGAATATTTCTGCCACGGCTGCATCCAACAGTGACGAAGGCATCTTCATGCAACGCAGGCCCGAGCTGTTGCTAGAAGATGAGGTGCTCCTCAACATCGCCGGTCTCCCAGGTGCGAACAGCCCACCGCGTGCAAGTAAATCGCAAACGGCACGAGTCGGGCGACGTGGAGGCGTTCAAAAGACGTCTACGAAAACCCTGCCTGTTACAGTTGAAGATTTGAAGCATATTAGCAGGTCAAGCAAGGATGCGAGCCACACTGTCATTCCGCGGCATCCTAGCAAAGCTGGTATCGACACTAGGCGGTCGGATTTACGGCGGTGTACAATCCTCGATGTGTCGTTTTGGACCGATCGAGTGGACGAAGCCCCCGTGAACAGAAGAGGCTGGGTACTGCAAGAACGGCTCATGGCTCCCCGGGTGCTGCATTTCTGCCGAGACCAAGTCGCGTGGGAGTGTGGTGAGTTCGAAGCTGCCGAGGGATTACCAGCCGGAACGCCCAACTTCCAATCCACGGCCGATGGTATCAGAGAAGGGTCTAGGCTAAAGGCACTCAACGATTTGGCTGAAGGCAAACGGCTGCGTCGTCTGCGTTTTCAAGACTATGGTGATCCTGATGTCCATCTTCGACCGGAAATCTTTACTCTCGAGCTTTGGCGGCGCATCGTCGAAGTGTATTCCAGGACAGCCGTCACTAACGACAAGGACAAGCTTATCGCTTTGTCTGGAATGGCCCGTTGGATGTCTAGAAAAGTGGGCCAAGCAGACAAACCTGCCCAGTTACAGTATGCGAGCCCAAGTCACCCAGGTAGAACGACTGTTGTAAACACTACGCAATACGTAGCTGGACTTTGGGCGTGGAATCTCGCAAGTCAGCTGTTGTGGTACGTTGAACCAAGTTTCCAAGCCGTTGATGATAGCTTTCACTATCTCACCACTGCACCTACGAGCTACCGTGCGCCCTCCTTCTCATGGGCCTCCATCAACGCCGACCACGGGAACGGCATTCGCTACGCAGAAGTCACCGACCGAGATATCCTCATCACAATTGACGACGTCTCCGTGACACCAAAGTTTGGATCTGATGAGTTTGGCCTGCTGGAAGCTGCTGAATTAGTCCTCCTGGGCAAGCTGCGCAAAGCCAGCTTTTCCGAATCAGACAAGGCCAAGGGCCGTTTCGAATGGCGCCTGATGGAGCGTGACGACCTCTCCGACGAAGAACATACCATTGTATTCCTTGACTGCCCGCAGAGAGATGTCCCAGGCATCCTTGGTCCCGATGCGGACGTCTACGTAGTACCTGCTGCCAGAGGCGATCGCACGGCTTCGGAGGAGTCAAAGTACCTCACCTGCTTGATTCTGCAGCTCGACAAAAGCCGCAAAGAGGGACCGGCATTCCGACGGGTCGGCGTCACGAAACTGAGCCCATATGGAGATCACAAGGCGCTGGAAGACCTTGAAATTCTCAAAGTTTATGAGAGTGACGGAGCTATGCCGCATAGGGGTGATGACCCAAAGACGGGGAAGAAGGGCTATGATCCTGAGACTGGAATGCATCGTATTTTTCTGATTTGAACATTCTAAAAAAGGGAAGATCCTGCATAGTAAAGCGTAGCTGTAAATACTTGGCGTTGGACGACCGAGAATTAAGAGCAATCAAAAGGGACAGAGCTGTCATGTACGCGGTGCGCAGTCGTACCGTACTGTTATTGGTCCCTCGCAGTCATTCTATTGAGCGAACGAGGCCTTCACTGTCATGAGCCAATTAGGTACACAGTTGCACTCCCAGCCCTACGCCAAAGACGCTTCAATCACTACATCTATCGCGTTCGGATGTCCCCACATACCATCGATCTTGAATCCAACCGACTCCAGCAGATTGCGGAACTGCGACTCCGTCCGCTCCTGGCCAGAAAGCGACTGCATAACGTTCACGTCGAGCGATGTGAGCGCCCACGGTGCATTTCGATCGGGAATGAGGAGCTCCTTGATGAGCAGCTTGGAGTAGCCGGGCGTCATGGCGGGAATGATGTTTTTGAGAATACGACGACACTCGTCGTCGCTGCTGTAGTCGTGGAGAATGTGTTGCAGCATGTATGCTCTTGCTCCTGCGAAGATTTATAGGTCAGCATTATTGCCCTGCTTTCTCGCAATTGGTCGGAGATTAACGGGGGAAGTCGGAAGATGTACCTTTCACGGGCTGCACTTGATACCAATTGCCCACCTGCGCTTCATACCCATCTTGGTCCGCCTTGTCGACAATATGCT
This sequence comes from Parafenestella ontariensis, assembly GCA_021596325.1. NCBI lineage: Eukaryota > Fungi > Ascomycota > Dothideomycetes > Pleosporales > Cucurbitariaceae > Parafenestella > Parafenestella ontariensis. The sequence continues at coordinate 26,331 of JAKGDA010000045.1, forward strand.
TCAGTTCCTGCAGGATGAGCCGCCCTTTGACTTCGGGACCAAGAGCCTTGCGTAGAATACCCAGATCTCCTGCGTCGCCACCTCCAATGTCGATGAGCAGGACGTCTTCATCCGTTTCTGGGCCTCCGTCAACTAGTCGCTCCTTGAAGGGGTACCAGCCATCCTCCCAGAAGAAAGGTTTGCCGGCGTTGTACATTTGGATCATGCCGCCAAAGCGCTGGCCCATCGCGGAGTTTTCGCCAAAGTATGTGTAGAGGGATTTGTTGGGCATGTTGTAGGCATGCTGGAATGGTGCGTTGTCGATATCTGCGGGATTGCGGTGAGAGATCGAGTCCAGGAAGGAGGGGACTTTCCATCCCACATTGTAGAAGTCGTCGAACCTGTTGAGGAAGTGGGATTAGAAGTAGAGCTAAGGCAAGCTGAATTCGAACATGTTCGAAGGCTCACATGAAATATATGGCATCTTTGAAGGATTTCTGCCTAAATGAAGCTGAGAGTCGAGTGCTGGCATATGTATCGAGATCGGTTTCGCGGATCGTGCCGTTCGCCGCTAGATGGCGCAGGAAACGAGCTTCAGACACGGTCAGAGCTGTCTCGTCACGGTAATTCAGGTGGAAAATCTCAGGTGGTTACAAGACTATGGTATGGTGTCGGACAATTCGTGTGTGTGAAGACTTACCAACTAATCGCTGGTCCGCGCCAGCGATCTCAGCAAGCTGCGTGCTCGTCTTTCCCGGCTCGCCAACATCGCCGAGAGCATCGAATACTCCCCATTGTATCGCGAGACGGATAGCTAGATAATGGCCGGGCTAATAGCACACTTGCTGTCAACGCCAAACTCGAAACGGAAGCCATACCCTACCCCGACCCAGGCGCATGGTAAAGTCACGTGAGACAGACCTGGTTAAATGTTAGACGGAATACCGCCTCGTCCGGTCTCTGAAGCTCATTGCTGAGTGCATCAGTGAGACCCATTAGTTGAAGACGGTCGGCATTGGAGAGTTTCTCGCGGAGGTCACCAGCCTGACCGAGCAGCTGTTTGATTTGTGAAATGGCGTCAGACTCCATGAGTGAGTAGTAGAATAATCAGATGACAGTCGATGATGGTGATGAGCTATAGTATTTACTTGCAATGTTACGCACCAGAACGTGCGGGACAGGAAGCAACGCGGGGTTCAAGCAGTCTGCAGTGACTAAAGTACACGACAGCGACGGAGGTGTACTATCGTTGGCATCCTAACGCCTTTGGTTACTTAGCCAATCGCTTGCAGGATTAGCGCGCATCGTGTGCATGTGCCTGCTATTTGAGGTTAAGCGCGGGCGCCAACGGCGGGACAGCGAATTTATGCGCACTGGCAGTGCATTGCTCTCAGCTAAAGTCATATATCAAGAAGATGATGAGATACCCAAGAGTATCATTAATTACGTAGCATTATTTGGGAAAGACTATCCATCTTGAGTCGTTTACAAAACTTTTTGGCGACCATGCCACCCCTAAGACAAATATGAGAGAAGATACTCAAATCCTGCTCCACCTCTGTGAAGTTCATCTTACTAGCGAACGAAAAGAACAATAGACTAGGAGGCGGAAGAAGCGGCCGGCTTTCTCCCATGAACGATAACAAACTTGACATTCATGTGGTACCTTGGATTGAACAATTCTTTCCGTGCGAGCGCCGTCAAAATCTTCAGCTCGCTCTCTGATCTTTGAAGTGCCGTTGTGAAGCCTCGGAGTAGGAAGGAATCCAGTCCCTGATCAATGTTGGCGAGTTCGAAAGAGCCGACTTTTTTGAGGTTCTTGTCTTTCGGCCTTTCTAGTGTGTTAGCAACAGTATTCATCCCGCTACGCTCATAGTGATGCAGAACAACGGGAGCACTTACCACCGCCCAATGGGGATTGGCAGAATGGTTTCGGTAACATCCTCGAAGCCCACGGCTTTGAGTTGGTCTTTCCACTTTAGCGAGTCTTCCCAAGGTACGTTCATCTGCCTTCCGCATTCGAAAAGAAGTCTTGCCGACTCCGCATACGCAGATGTCTCGAGATCGATGCTGTTGTCTTCGCAATAGGTCTTTGGATAGGTCATCTCTAGTTCTAGATATCCTCCAGGCTTCAGGTGGTCATAAGCCTGCTGAATCACTCGGGGCCAGTCGCGGACAGCCATTAGAAGCTCTCGAGCGAAGATGAAGTCGAAGCTGTTCTTGCGGAACAGCCAATCCTCTTCGATATCCTCGATTTCGAACTGAAGGTTTGACGGAACCCAGGTGGGCTGGGTGGGTGCCAGATCCACGCCGGTGACTGAAGCCGATGGGTACTTGTCCGCCATGTCGATTGCCCAAATTCCAGAGCCAGTGCCAATGTCGAGAATCTTCTGTGGGTTCTCTGGAATAGGCGCAAGGTGAAGCTTTCCGTTGAGTAAGAGCATGAATTTCGCGTGTTGAAGGTCATTCCGATCTTGCTCCTGCTCATCTATGGGCATACCCTGCAAGGTCTTGCCATAGGAGGCATAAGTGCGGCCATTCTCATCGACGCCTCGGAGGATGGACGAGGCTATGGATGACAGGTATGAGGTCGAGGTGGACTCTGCATAGCCCTGATCTGAAAACTCGTCGCTATCGACAGTAATCTGTTGATCAGCCATGGTGACAGTGGGGACGTAAAGGAATCGTCCTCGGAGGAGTTTGCTGAGGTGTTAGGTGGGTGGCGCGGGCTTCGGCATCCTGCGGGGATGTCTTCCCGCGTGCCGTGAACAAAGCACGTTGCATGAGAATGCGACGGGCTTGCGAGCGGTTAACAACCGTCGCATTTGTGCGACGGCATGAAAGAAAAGATGCAGGAGAGGAGTCGAGACACGTAAAGATGTCAAAGATGCGAATGATCATCCCCGGGTAGATTAGTTGTTACGCAACGTCTGACCCGAGACCCGGGACAGCAAGCGCGGGTGGGTCGGGCGGGGGCTACCAACCATTTCCTTGTCTCGCCCTCTGCGTATGGCTCATCTACACCATGATTATTCCATATCTACCTACCATACCATAGTCACGATACCACACGCACGCCACGCTTCGCATATTCAAATATTAGGAATCAACGCTCCAGGCCGATGTTTCTTTACTATTCATGTGCCTACTCCACCTCCTACTTGCACATCCCTGCGTTGCGTGCTAATATAGGCTCGTCCTTTTCATGAGTTCAGCATCGCATCTCATCCACTCCCATCAACCACGAATGGCATGCATTCCGAATCGATGGGCTAGCAATACACTTTAAGTATCTTTTGTTCCGGGCGTGTTGCTTTAACAGTGAGTTCGTAATCACCTTCCCAAAATGTATCCTGTCAGCCTCCTGCACGTCATTCAACTGGCGAGTTCAGGTGTGCAACAACATAGAACTGTGCAACAGATTGCGGACTCCGTCTTCTCAACCAACTCTTTCGCGGGGCAAACACCGAACGAACCAGCGCGAATATCCCTAGGACCTGTACCTGTGCTCTCCGCCCATTCGAATGTGACCGTGATCTTATCACCAATTCTATTCAGCTCGTTTCCCTCCAGCAGAATGTCTTCTAAACTTGGTGTACCAGCATACTCTTCGTCTACACCGCTCTTACGGGACTGCCTTAGAAGAACTCCTGGCTCTTGGGATCTGATCTTGTGGGCGTATAATATTAGCGGCAGAATACTCTCTTTTCATACTGGCTTAATGTTCGTGGCGAATGTCCATATCGACAGAACCGTAGATAGTAGTGCGAGGTTGTAGGGGAGAAAAGATAACGACTGTGTGGTACTCTGTCTCATTTAAGTCTAACTATCCGATAGAAGACACAGCAAGGTCTTAACGGAGGGAGACATGACAGAAAGCTAGTCAATATCAGGGACCGAACATGCCCCACCCATTGCGCAAGCAAATGATTGCACGGTCACGTGATTAGTCGGTAGTTGCCTATCCCCAAAGTTGGTATCTTGGGGCAACATCCAATATGCAAGACATAGGCACTTTGGCCTATCGGCAGTTAAATTCGCTATCAATACAAAGTACTTAGGTACCCGGTATCCGAGGCGTTTAGGGTTACTGAATCGGGATAGGTCGTTTAATATCTCTCTAATATGCGGGCCTGTCGTCTACGGGTAAGATGATCGACAACACCAACTTCAATAAATGAGGTCGCCCAAAAGTTTTAGCATCTTATCTTGGACGAATAATTGGCGACAAGGCCTCATAGTACTGATAGTGATATGTATCTTAGTCAAGTTGAAAGAGCACCGCTCTACAAAACTTGACTCACAACCTCTCTCTGTCGTACCAAAGTTGCTCAAACCAATCAATTAGAATCCCATCTGGGGAGAAGTCTAATCTCTTCAAAACGATGAGGTGGTCTACTCTTCTGCTTCAAGCTGGGCTCTCCCAGGCCGCCCTTCGATTCGGATGCGGGACGGTATCTATACAACGACTAGATCCGCTCGTCGAACCCGGAAACACTCCAAGTAGTCATGTACGAGTATTTCAAAGAAACTGATTTAAAATCATCCCACTAATTGTCCCTCAGGTCCATCAGATAGTTGGAGGCAACGTAAGCTCCCTTATCGACGAGGCGGTGAGAAGGTTGATCGCTAATGTCCTGTAGGCTTTCAACGCGACTATGACAGGGGACATTGGAGAGAAGGGTAGCTGCACCACATGTGCATATACCGAAGGTCAGTTCTAGTAATTTCCTCGAAATGTGGGAAGAAAGTTCGAAACTAAAGATGTCTTCAGACTTCAGCAACTACTGGACGGCGGCAATGTACTTCAGACACGAGAACGGCTCTTATAAACGTGTGCCAATATACCCGAATGCTCAACTAGGCTATGAGGGTCAGAACGCAAGTAACATCAAAGGAGGCATGACCATATACTATACCCAAAAGGACTTCAACAGCAGTGGTGATCAGCACATCACTGCTTTCCAGCCCGTAAGTATTTAGCTAACCAACGAAACTACTTCACACTGACACGGCCTCAGGGCTTCCGCATGACAGTCGGTAACCCAGGAGTTACCACGCTCAACGGCACCAAAAAGGGCCTGGCATACACCTGCCTCCAGACCATCCTGACCCGAGGCTTCGAGACTCCAGACTTCCCCACGCAACCCTGTCCTGCCGGCATCATGGCCATCCACCACTTCCCCTCGTGCTGGGACGGCAAGAATCTCGACAGCCCCGACCACCAGTCCCACATGTTCAGTACGACTAAAGGCGCATTCCGCGAAGCCGGTCCCTGTCCTGCGTCCCACCCAATCCGCATGCCGCAACTCGCGTACGAAACCATGTGGAATACCACGGCGTTCAAGGATATGTGGCCGAAGGATGGATCGCAGCCGTTTGTCTGGTCGTATATGGATAAGAAGGGGTATGGAACGCATGCAGATTATGTGTTTGGGTGGAAGGGAGATTCGTTGCAGAGGGCGATGAATGATACTTGCATGTTTCATGGGTGCGGAAGTCCGGGCATGCAGGGGATATTGAAGACGCAGACGGTTGAAGAGATGAATAAGTGTTCGGTGCAGAACACTATTACGGAGGATACGGAGGGTTGGCTTGACGAGCTTCCAGGGTATCATGAGGAGTAGGATGTTGAATGGGTGGTTGTTTAGTATTGCTGGAATGATAGTCGGAAGAGTAATGTCGCGTAGATTTAGATGAGTTTTCACTTGACTATACAGGGGAACGCATATGAAGGTCGTAGATGCAACTTCATATTTCCGCACCCGCTACCGCCTTATACTTTTGAGGAGCCAACAACCCCAACTCGTCCCCCTCTGCACTCAAGTCTTTCGGGTCCGCTGGTTCAATTGCACTCATTGCGCCATTATTTTCCTCAACCTCACCTTGACTCTACCTGTGAAGGCTTGTGCCGCTGGCCTACTCCCTGGAAACAGCACGCTCGTGATCCCCTGAGTTTGAACAAACGCGGCCAACTTACTGCCTCCGAAACTTGCTCCAACAGCCACACTCGCCATATCTAATAAATCCAAATTACTCAGTTGGTTCCTAAAAGGATGGGTTCTACACTAAAAGAGGTTACTGGGGTTGTAGCGAAAGCTAAGCCGCCCTGCGAATAGTAGTTTGCTAACGACTGTAAGATAGCGTTATCGAAGGTAATCCTACACATGCCCAACATTGAAGGGTACCGCAGGTAGAAGATCTTAAAAGGCATACACTACTATCTTCGCGATGTAGTCCCATGGCTGAGACATGGCGGCTGGTCTGCGGTGATGTTTGAGGCTGAGTGATGTAGCGGTGGCTCGGCGGAAAGGTTGTGCGCAGCCTGCGTAGGTTTGATAGACGTTTCTCGGATGGCAGTGTTTGGAGCACACTGCACGTTTGCGTAGGAAGAATCGTAGTCAGATGATGCGGAGGCTTCGGAGGTGCTGGCAGTTGCGGTAATACCCTGAACGTGCGCTAAAGCTATGACCGCCTCAGCCACACCACCTTGGCCGAGGCGTAAGTCCCGAACAGGAAATCCGCGATGCTCAAAGTCGTTTCTGAGTGTGAAGCAACAAAGCTATAATATTCGATCACACGTTTTCAGATGATGCAGAAGGATTCACGAACATTACCTGATGGCTGACCAGCAGGCGGCATTGAGATGGACCTGAAACTGTGCCTTCCCAAAACGCTATCTGGCAGATACAAAAGGGTAACGATACGTATTTCTCCTCCCTCATAACCCTCTACACGGAAAATCACAACCGCTGCGCTAGACAATAGTGATAGTAGTAGCTCCTTTTGCAAGCCATTCGCTCTTTGCGTCCGCAACCGTGATAGCAGCATCTTCAGAGTACGTATACTCATGGAATCCAATTCTGCGGTATCTGCAAGTCTTCTTGGAGTCGGCAATGAGACTAGAATCTGAAGAGTCCATTTCTAAGATGAGAGCGCAGAACGTTGCATGATTATCGAGCCTGTAAGCGCCTATGGGCAAAATAGTACACCGTCGACTTTGCTCATTAATATCATGCGATTCGTCCCATGTAGGAAATCCAGCGTCCCCCCCCTCACGATCAGGTGTTTCAATCGTCATTTCCGCGAGAACCCCTCGAAGGATCAGTGCTCCTTGTTTTATAGTGCCGAAGGGGTCGTTGTGCAGGACTGGCGTTATATGAACGTCCAGCACATCTACGAGGGGCTCGATGCGTGTTTCGCCGCAAGGTTTCGAGACAGCTGATAAGAATATCACTTGCCTATTCACGGAAGCCCAACTCCATGTCGGAACTACTGCTTCAGTTGTTTCCTGTGGTGCTGGCAGTGCTACCAGGTGAAACCACATTAGGCCACGAACAAGGTCATTGCGCCAAAGACCTGCGCAGTACTCATGGCCACCCAGAAACGGCTGCACTGCCCGCGCTACTGACGAAAGAGCGACCATCCTATCCCTTGGGTCGGTGAAGTTGGTTTTCGAATATTCTGCGATGAGATGAAACCATGCATCTGGGCACAGAGGCAGCGCGCGCCGGAGACGGGCTACGTGGAATAACGTCTCTTTGTAGTGACAAACTCCATCCCATATACTACCCCAGAATTCGGTCTCGCCAGCCTGATCGTGTGTTACGAGCTGAGAGCATTCCCAGAACAGGCCCTGTCCAGTGAAATGTATCACCCGCTTCGAGAGGGCCCGCTCTTGCATGACCCAGCCACGCTTGTTCAGCTTGGATGAAGCAACACAGACTGCGAAGGGTGGTTTTGGTATGTCGAGATATACCGTTCGTTTCGAAGGGGTGGGGGCTTCTAGTAGGGCCACGCTGGATCTGTTCTCTGGACCATCATAGTTGGCGAGAGCGACGACCTTGCAAGGTTGCGCTCCGTAAACGCGGCTGCCCAGCTGGGATAGAAACCCGTCGTCAGCGCCGCTTGCACAAGTGGCAGCAATAGTGAATAGGCTGTTGTGATATATCGTCCCCATTCGAGACCCTTCCACGGCCCAATCTGAATTATCGGAAACACTTGGTTGAACGATACACAGAGCATCGATCCAGAGAAAGCGTATTTTAAGGGCACGAGCGACGGCGATCGCATCTTTGAATGTTTGGGGCATGGAACTGAGAGGCAATGAGAACTTCACCGCAAATGAAGTTGACAAAAGGCAGTCGTGAGCAGCGTCGCCCCATCGATAGCTCAGAGTGCAATACTCGGAAAGTTCGGATAAGGTGGCGAGCTTCATAGACAGCCATGCGTTAACGTCAATCACAACGATGGTGGAGCCAGAAGACAGATCCAGGAGACGGCGAGGGAGGCGCGAGAGAGGGTTAGCCGTGACAAGGTCGTTACTGTCGGTAGCCATTGTGCTGCCGCAATCCTCATGGAGCGAAATGCAGGTGGCGAGCCACTTCGTGATCTGTGAATATATGTCGAAGCCGCTGTAACCCAAAACATCATGGACGCCGGAGACATCTTCTCGGATGTTGATTCCCATCCAATTTCCAATGCGGTTGACTTCGACACTGAGACGATTGTAATTGAAGCGTAGTGTGATCTCGCCCTCTTCGTCTGAGGGCCAGATGTCTAAACTTTGTCGAAAGAGCGTGCAGAGATCGCAGTCTGCAGCTGACTGTACGAGGGCATCGTAAGAGGGCCATGTCCGAAGAATTCCAGGAGATGATGTTATCACGACCCGTTCGTTGCATGTCGCGCATCGATTCATCGTCAACTTCCGGCTAGGTGAGAGGATGCAGAGAAGAAAATGTCATGTTCGTGGACTGTAGAAGGTATAGGGTCACTGTACTTCGTAGGCGCCTTGTCGCGGGGGCTGAGCTGAATGGACATGCCTGATAGGCAGACTCGGGGCGGGGGAGGTGAGCCACTCTCAAGGCTGAAAACCTTAAGCGCAAGGGTGTACATATCTGCATGCTTAGACATCACGTATCCTCTCCAGAGAAGACCAGAATGGATTGAGAAGCCGCTTGCAGGAGTGAAAGTGCTGTGTAGACGGATGCGTTTGCGTAGACGTAGTCGTGAAGGTCATAGGTAGGGGAAGGACCTCTGGGTCGGTTAGCCCCACGCCAAGAGTTCGAAGCGGTGGGCGGTGGCAGAACCAGAATAATTTGTAGAAACGAACAATACCTCTGTCGCATGCCAATTACTCGACAACACTCTGAACCTCTTAAGACCTAGGCCATAAGGTCCATTCGCAAGACTTGGCACTCTGCCTCTGTTTCAGACCTTCCTCTTGCCTCAGCATGGCCACTGAACATAGGCTCACGGCCGAAACTTCGCAACCGCGGCGCAAATCGCAAAAAGGCGCCCCGATAGACGACGAAGAAGCCCGCGCACTCGCACAATATACCGAATCGGCGACACAGCAATATGGCCGCGGTGAAAGGATACGGCCGAAATCGGTCAAGGACAAGAAGCTGCGGGCGAATATAAGATCGCTCGAGGCGAAGAACAAGCAGGCGGCTGTAGAAGCGAAGAATGTGGAGATCCTCCTAGAAAACAATGCAGGGCTTTTGGAGCCCGAACATGAGCTTGAGAGGACGTATAGAGTACGGCAGGATGACATCAAGCGGGAAGTCGGCGTCGAAACAGCGAAGAAGGGCTTCGAACTACGACTGGACAACCTCGGGCCGTACGATGTATGCGAATACAGTCGGAACGGGCGCGACTTGCTTATTGCGGGGAGGAAGGGACATGTTGCGACATTCGACTGGAGAGACGGCAAACTGGGCTGCGAACTCCAACTCAATGAAACCGTACGAGATGCGCGGTGGCTGCATACAAGCAACCAGAAGAACTTCGCCGTTGCGCAGAAGAAGTGCGTCTTCATCTACTCGGGCGACGGCGTGGAGATGCACCGACTCAACTTCCACTCCGAACCGACTCATCTCGAATACCTTCCCTACCACTTCCTCCTCGCTTCCGTCTCAACGGCGGGCATATTACGATATACAGACGTATCAACAGGACAGTCGCTGCCTACAGTTTTTACGAAACTCGGCCCTCCGACCGCATTCGCACAGAACCCACACAACGCAATCCTACACATTGGACACCAAAAGGGTCTCGTAACACTATGGTCCCCCAACAGCTCTGCGCCCCTCGTAAAGCTCCTCCCCCACCACGGCCCCGTTCGCAGCATCGCAATCGACAAGTCAGGCACATACATGGTGAGCACCGCGCAAGACCGACGCATGTCCGTCTGGGACATCCGAATGTTCAAGGAGATGCACGCGCACCATCTGCGCGTCCCCGGCCAAACGCTCTCCATATCCGACCGCAACCTAACAGCCGTCGGCTACGGCACGCAAATGAACGTCTACAAATCCGACCTCTTCACCGCCAACAAAGCCGACATCACCAACCCCACAATGCCATACATGTCCTGGGGCGGCGACGGCCTGAACATCGGCCGCGTGCGCTTCTGCCCTTTCGAAGACGTCCTCGGCATTTCGCACGACAAGGGCTTCTCCTCCATCATCGTGCCCGGCGCCGGCGAGCCCAACCCGGACACTATGGAGGCAGGCACCAACCCCTTCGAAACCAGCCGCCAGCGCCGCGAGACCGAAGTCCACGCCCTGCTGGAAAAGCTGCAGCCCGACATGATCGCTCTAAACCCCAATTTCGTGGGTAATCTTGATTTAGCGTCGGACGAGCAGCGGCGCCGCGAGCACAAGGCGCAGCGGGGCGAGAAGGAAGAGGATAAGATTGAGAAGTTGAAGAAGAGGGGCCGAGGGCGGAATAGTGCGTTGAGGCGGTTTTTGAGGAAGAGCGGGAGTAAGAATGTTATTGATGAGGAGAAGGATCGGGCGCGCGCGGTGTTGGAGGCGCAGAAGGTGCGGAATAAGGAGAAGAGGGAGAAGATGAGGAAGGAGTATGGGCCTGCGCTGGAGAGGTTTGCGAAGAAGGGAGTGTAAGTGGGGGGTGTTTTGGGGCGTTTGAGAGGGTCGAAAAGTAAACTGAACTTATGCATGTTTGGCGTCTAGAGGCATTTTCATGGCGTTGGGAGCTGGAGAGGTAGACTTGGTAGCATATACCCTCGCATGCATCTGAAATGAATAGGATCATACTATCAGTCACAAGTTTGAAAATTTCTCTTGTGAAGGTAGAGCAGAACGCCATAATCATTTTGTCTATCAAGGTATCCATAAATCATGCCATCGTCGCCCCATCACCCTGCATTTCAAGTACCTAGAACATCCACTCCTGGAGTCCCTACGCCTCACCCCTCCACATCTTGGCCGCCCTCGGCCACACGCGCTTGTAAAGACTGACCGCAACACCATCCATGGGGTTGATCTTGCCATCAAACGTAGCCTTGAAGTATCCATGCGTGCCCAAGCTCTCTTTGATAAACCCAGATCTTCCCCGTTTAGTCCACAACGGCAAGCTCTTGAACCACCTCACGTCGTCGTCATGGAAGAACATGTAGCGCACGGTGACGACGCGCTTGTTGATCTTGTAGGGGTGGCCGGTTAAAATGATACGCTTGGCCACGATGCGGTTCGTGGAGGGGGGAAGAGATGTTCCTGTTGCGATCAAGCGTAGAGATGAGGTACTCGAGGTTGATTGGTCGGTAGAGATCTCATCAGAGGGAGAGGTGGTGCGCTGGAAGTATAGCAGTGGCACGTTGCCCCATGTTAGGGGGCCGATGAATGATGCAATCGCGGATTGACCGGGGTGCAGATAGCGGTCAAACTTGTGGACGTTGTTTGGCGTGTTGCCTGCTTGCGAGAAGAGCTGTTATTACGATTAGCTCTACACAATTTCAAAAGCACTTTGTAGCGACTTACAGGATTGATGACCATTCTCCTCGGTCCGCACTGGACGATCAGCTCAGTCTTTGACTTGATTGGAGCCTCGTGCTCGGAGCTGAGGAGGATGCTATAGTTGCATGCTGTCCGTTTGTGCTCGTGTCTAAGCAGTGAAAACATGGCTATCGGTCGTGACGGCGTGTCTTGGAACTGCAGTGGGACACCGCGAAGATGGACACTGACTCTTGTGCCTGGCTTGACACCGCCAGCCCATGCTTCGCGCATGAACTTTGTTGCTGTTCGCTTGTAATCTGAGATTTCAAGCAGTCGTTGCCACTCTTCTGGCTCATATGGTCGGTCTTCCTCTGTCTCCCAGGGACTTGTCTTCAGACTCTTCAACCCACGGTATCGGATGAGGCGCTCTCGTGCATTCACGTTAGGGTGTAGTTCGATCTCATCAGGAAACTCAAGATCCTCGTCCGCCTCAGTTTTTCTGGATCTTCGGTAGGCTTCTATTTGTTCAGCCTCGTCTTCGGGTGATGGATCCAAAAACATTTCTGACTGCGGGTACTCTGATGGGCCACCTTCTGTCATCGCCTTGCCATCGAGGTCCATGCCCTCCACACCATCTGCAGGATGAGCCGGCTGGCTTTGACCCTCTTCGGGAACGTCTTCCATGTCGAAGTCTTCGAGATCAGAACCAGAGTCTGATAAATCGTCAAGGTACCACGCGCTCTGATACGTGCTGGTGCCCTTTGGTAATCGCTTTGGCCGTACTTTTTCATACTCTTCCTCCTCATCTGAGAAATAGTGGTGGTCGTCAAGCAGGACTCCTTTGCGTTCTGTTGGAGCTACAGATGGGGCATAGTTGGTGACATCGTCCATGATGGCCTCCTCCGGCGCCAGGTCCGCCAGATCATCCTGGTCTTCGCTAGGGCGTTCTAAGGTTGTATCTGCTTCCGCGTCGATCTCCATGGTCTCCCCTCTACCCTTCTTTTTTGCCTCTAACGGGGCCTCGACAATCTTTTCAATCTGGAAGTCACCCCAGTCGCCAACTTGGACCAGCCTGTCAGCCTTCAGACCAAGACCTCGAACCACGCCCGTCAAGACCACCTCGCCAGTAGCGTCTTCGCTGGCCGCAGACTTGCTACCTGGCCAGGCGATATCCTCAATGAACATGTAGCTTCTCTGGTCCCTCCATCGGACACCTTTCGTGGTCGTCGTGCACAATGATCGCACCAGGTTTGAGGCTTCTTGCCGGCTGTCGAGGGAGTAGACGCGCTCAGTCGAGGGCAGCCAGTGGGTGATGTATGACTTCAACGATGAAACGACGGAGGGTCTTTGCTTCGCGGGCTCGACTTTGTCCAGTTTTTGCACCACTGTGAACGTGTTCGAGATGCCCTGGCTCTCCACCGACTTTAATATCAGCTCGCCTTCCTCGTCTACCTCCTCTTCTGCTGACAGCACAAAGACTACAAAGTCTGCAACACGACAGGCATCGAGAGTGGCCAAGAGATCCCTCTTCACCACCAAGTATTGCACCTTTTGTTTGAATCGGTCCACGTCTGTCCGCGTCCATCCCGCCTCTGGCACCTCCTCTTCGATATCGAGACTTGAGTTGAGACTGCGCACCGCTTCGCTGGAGGAAACGTCCGAGCAGAGCGGTACAATAGCTACCACTCTCGGTGCTCCATCCTTGCCTGCGAATACGTTTGTGGATTTGGCGTGTTCGTTGTCCTTGTTGAGGCGCATCTGCTTCGCGCGGTTGCGGCGATCGAACTTGGACATGACTTGCTGGTGGGGGGTCTTTCGGCTACCGCGTTCGAGAGAGTCGACTTTGCCTGCAGTATTGTTGTCAACGAGAGTCCACCAGGACTTGCAGGTCCTGTGCGGTACCTTTGCTCTGCTCTTTCAGCGAGCCCTTGGTGGCATGGCGAGACTTGAAGTTCTTCTTATTCTGCTTGGTCGTGCTGCGGTGGTGGTGCGACTGCGCAGCAATGGGAGCCATGTTGCCGCTGCCACCTGCTTTGAATCTGAAGGGGATCGACGCCAGTTTGCCGGCAGTGTATCGCTTCCAGGGTGGTTGGCGTTGCGACGTGCGGGACACAAGATGGATAATTTTGGTGGCCCGCTTATCGATAGGAATTTTAGTCCCTCCTCGGTTGTGGCGTCATGGCGGGTCTTCCAACACCTCTACAGCGCATCGGTTTATGCTAACGATACAGTCCATCTTAGGCTTTATTCTATCAATTTTTCATACCAATTCTGTGATAGATGACCCGTGTTCGAGATTCTTTGGACTCTCCTTGCATGAATGTTCCAAGCCTCTCGCCGCCCAGTATGAGAGCAGGCTGTGACCCACCTCGACCTGTGGAATACCGCAGAATACAGGTGCCGCGATTGATCATGTTGATGTTCGTCTCATTCTTGATATTCGGGGAGCAGACCATGAGCAATGAAAACTTTCTCGTGTCGGCTAATCGCTATGACCTGCAGGGCAGAGTGATGACTGTCGCCAGCTCAACGAAGTGCGCTTTTGAACATGCCCAAGGAGTGAAGCACATATGGAACTGAGCGTTGTCTTGGAATATTGCCATCTGCCGGTAGATGCTGTACAGCTGCAAACCGTTTCCTTTCACCACAAGAGCATGTCGACATCTCATTCAGTGTAACCTCCAAACATCAAGAGCCTGCCATTTCAGGATGCAGAACGCCATAATGCCTAGGTCCTCCACAGTTGTGAATGCGCTCATATCCCCTATTACTCTCACTTACTGAGCTGTTTGACCGCCGGATACATCGCTCGTGCCTGCCTGTTCGCGCCTGCCTTTACCTGACCTAGCCTAAACAGTCAACAAGCCGCCGCACGCAGCTTCCACTTCCCATATATATCACCTCTCAGGCAGCTACTTCTCAAACACCTCCTACTTCATCACCCTCTTTCACAAATTCAACTCACTGCATCAGCTATACCCGCAGCACTGTCGAGCTCGCCCACCATGGGAGGTCGCCGCCATATGCAAGTGTACAATCCCGACGAGGAGCAGAAGTGAGTACAGCTAACGGTGTGCTGAAGTCATTCAGCCTACCCATATCCAGAAAACTGAGTATGCTCGTGAAGTGCTAATATGAACACAGGCTGCAAGGCATCGCACTCCCCGAAAAGATCAAGTGTGGCCGCTGCCTCAAGAACGTCCACCAGTCCAGGTTCTCCACGAAGCAGCTCACAGACGCGCGCAGGCAGATCAAGGACTCTGGCAAAGTCATCAAGGCTATCAACTGCCGAAAGTGCACCGGCGAAATTGTCGTTGAAATCGAATGTATCATGTGCTACAAGACGAAGGGAATAGAGGAGTTCTCTAAGGTACAGCGCCAGAAGGCCGACACGGCAAAATGCTACAAGTGTATGGAAGAGCAGGTCAGGGAAAAGCCCGTCAATGAGAGTAGGTATGAGCCAGGCGGGAACCCTTTCAACACACCTGATCACTCTGGCGGCATCTACCCCGATTACTGGTCCGCCGCATCTACCACGAACGACTCCTCTTCTACTTGGGTATGTACATCTACTTTGTACATATACCATTGCAATCAGCACTAACCAAACAAGGGCGATAACTGCGACTCTTCCAGCGGTGGCCGCATTGACGAAAAGCACGATATGTCAGACCATCTTCAACAAATGTCTCTCTC
The DNA here is from genome assembly GCA_021596325.1 of Parafenestella ontariensis. Lineage (NCBI taxonomy): Eukaryota > Fungi > Ascomycota > Dothideomycetes > Pleosporales > Cucurbitariaceae > Parafenestella > Parafenestella ontariensis. Next base: position 41,744 of record JAKGDA010000045.1, read on the forward strand.
AGGCTCCGGTAGCGAGACTCTTGGTGCGTCCGAGAACGGCGTCAAGAACAAGAACGACGACAACTGGAGTGAAGTCCGCACAAAGTCATGGCACACCGGATCGGTCAGTGCAAACTCTGCCTCCAGCACCAACAAGAACGGCAAACAACAGGCTCCTTCTGGCACCGAATCCGGCCGTTCATTCGCCTCCAGCGCGGTCGAGCGATCTGTGACATCTGACGTTCGCCCTGGCGGATGGATCAAGAAGAGTGATATCCCCCTTGGATCTATGGGCGGACTGATAGTACGTTGCAGCCCTTACTAAGACTATTTTCACTTGATATCTGGTATTAGGCGAGTAAGAGTGCACAGCTAACAAATTATAGCTACCGCAAGGTGATGGTGAGCGCGAGCGCGGACCCCTCGTAGACGCATGGGACCCTGAAGAGGATGATGATGATGAAGAAGAAGAGGACGATGACGACGACAGCGACGATGACACCGTGATCTAGCGGTCGCACCTCATATTTCTGACGACTTCACACTGTTAGGGCTTGTGGTGCACAAAGCAATGGAGAAAAGTGATTAGCCTTTGGCGTACACGGATTGCTGGAGGTTACAGGCTCAAGGTTCGGATTGGCATTCCGCAGCGGGCTCATTTTCTGCATGCGAACAGGGCGACGGGGTTATTTTCTTTACACTCCTTTCACATCCGAGCAAAATCAATCTCACGGTACTCTCAGACATCGAGTTAGGTGACTGGATAGATAAAATTAATCTAGTGGCATTCTATGGACCGTTCATATTTTTTCGAGTGAAAGGGCTGCGGAGAACTAGCTCGATCCAGCCAGTAATTGCCACCACGTGACCGCGCGCCTGCCGTCAAATCGAACGCGCCTACCCGCCTGAACTTTTGACACCCCTGCTTGCCGGCCCTCACTTAACCTCAACCACAACCTCGACTTGTAATACCTCACTGACCCGCAACAGTAGAGGTTAGATACTAGCACAATGTAGGTCCAGGTCGCTTCAAGAGTGCTGCGCAAGGCTAACGGGTGGCGACAGGAGCGGACGACGACCTCGAGGCGCGGGCATCCGCGGGCCGCACTCTGCGTTGACAGACTTCCTGGCGGTAAGTCTACACTTGCTTACGAGTTTTGTTACTTTCAGGGTCGAAAGTGCTGGTGAGAGCCATGCGCTGCGATCCTCACTTCAGTCGCAGCGCTGCCTGGACAGCGGCGCACCCCATTCCCGGCGCACGGAAAGACTGGAGCGCCCGACACCCTATACCTGTGAATACCCGCTAAGTAACTGACCCAGGCCAACAACATCTCCGCCCAAGAGATCCGCGATTCATACCGACAGCGCGTACAACGAGCTGAGCAGGACGCTGCACAAGAAACAGGCAATGGCGAAGGACCATCAACCGCTGCGACAAATGGCGATGACCCAACCGAAGAAGACCTGCTGGCAGAGTCATCCACAATGGCAGCCGAACGTACCCGAAAACGCAAGCGCAACCAGGACGAGGCTATCGCAAAAATAAAGAAGGGCAAGGAAGCGAAGAAGAAGGCAGCCAAGAAGAAAAAGAAGGGCTCAGATGAAGATTCGGACTTTGAGGACATGATGGACATGTACAAGAAGGCGAAGCCGCTGCCTGGTCAGCTTGAGAAATGCGAGCTTTGCAGCAAGCGGTTCACCGTCACACCATACAGCAAGGCTGGGCCCGATGGCGGGTTGCTCTGCACACCTTGCGGCAAAGAAATGGTGAAGGAAGCCAAGGCTCAGGAAAAGGCGAACAAGCCTGTTGTGCGCAAGGGCCGTCGGAAAATTGAGAGCAACCGTTTAGACGGCATGATCATGGGTGGACCCAAAACATTGCAGCAGCTCTGCATCGAGAAGCTCGCTAAGCATTCCGAGGACATCGATGAGCTGGGCGAAATGCCAGAGGGCATTATGAACCGTATCAGCGAGATCTTCTCCAAGAAGAGGGCAATGAATTCCACGACGATGAAGTTGTTCCTCCAGCCAGACATGGAGTCGGTAGCTATTCATGAGGCAGCTTGTAGGCTTCCATTCCATTCCTTACGCGGGACCTCTTAGCGCTAACAGCAACTCTAGATCTTGAAACCGAAGACTACGACCAGATCTTTGCTATCTGCCCGAACGTCAAGCGACTTTCTCTCCGCAACTGCTGCCAGTTCAAGGACAGTAATATCGACTACATGAACGAGAAGGCAATGGCTCTCACTGAAATCCAGCTCTTAGGAGCCAATCTAGTTTCGAACGATAAATGGGCCGAACTCTTCATTGCACGAGGGCAAGATCTCAAGTCCTTTAAAGTCGAGTGGCTCGATGCTGCCTTTGATGACCAGGCTGTGGAAGCACTTACAACCTTCTGTCCTAACCTAGAGCGCCTCAAACTGGAACGCTGCAAGCGGATCGGCGAAGACAGTATCGACGCGATTGCCCGGTTACAGCATCTCAAGCACCTCACTCTGCGCTTCTACGAGCCTATCCCTCAAGAGAAGCTCATACACCTTATAAACTCTGTAGGCGCCCATCTGCGGACCCTCTGCCTAGAGCATTTCCTGGATAATTCTGTGGATCCCACCGACGACGTCCTCGAGACGATCCACAATACCTGTCGTCATCTGAGCAAATTCCGCTTCACGGAGAACAATGAGTGCAGCGACGCCGGCTACGTCAGCCTCTTCTCGAACTGGGAGAACCCGCCACTGCGCTACATTGACGTGAACAGCACACGCGACATGGACAACACCAACCCCAACGGCCCCGAAGACTTTCCCATCGGTTTGGCTTCGGATGGCTTCCGCGAAATGATGAGCCACTCCGGCCAGCGCCTCGAGTTCCTCGACATCTCATCATGCCGTCACATTTCACACGCCACGCTCGCAGAAGTTTTCGACGGGGCTCGACAGTATCCGTATCTCCGCGAAATCAACCTGTCGTTCTGTCCCGTCGTCGACACGGAAATCATAGCTGGCATCTTCCGATCTTGCCCGATGATCAAGAAGGTCGTTACATTTGGCTGTTTCCAAGTCGCTGATGTAGTTGTGCCGAAGGGCATTGTGTTGATCGGTGCGCCAAGAGCGCAAGATCACCTTGAGCAGTTTGGGGATGTAGTTTTGGACTTTCAGAGGAATAAGGAGCGGGAGATGGATGATATGAGGGCTATGGGACGGATTGTGCCTGTCATGGGCTGAGCCTGCCGTTAACAAGCGCTCGATGAGTGATGCTTTCTTTTATCACCCTGGGCTCATCGGGTTTTCACGCATACGCTGGCGCTCTCCACGAAGACGGTAACTTGGCATTCATGAAGGGCTATGACATGCAATGGGTTATATTCTCCTACTTCGGTATCGGCGATCTGGTCACGGCTGGCATGCTTCGGCGTTCATGCCTTTAGATATACGCTCGAATTATGCACTTTCACGATCGTATGAACTTGTATTGACTGTTCTCAACGTCCTACTGATCGTGAAGACGTCTCGCTTACACTGCAAGACGTGCTACTATCGGCACTACACCCCGCTCTGTGGAGACCACCTGCATGCTGGCGTGTATAAACGGGCAGGCGCTAGCTCCCGGAAAGGCAAGGACAACCGGGATTTGTCGAGCATCACGGCGTCCATCTTCGCTACTTGCACACCTTCAACAACAATCCCTGAAATCATCTCCGGTTCTGCCTCCGTTTTCAATGCTACCCAAGGCTACCGTGATAGTGGTAAGCCCTTGTTTCGGAATGGCTGTGCCGATTGGCGACGCACAGCCCGGTTCAGTGCATTGACGAGCACAGCGCAGTATGTGCACACGTGTTGGGCAGACGCGCAAATGTGGTGGGCTGTACATCACAAGCGGATGCTAACAGGTTCAGCAGTGTTGAGTCGAGGAAAACGTTTCCGTTGCTACGGTCTACGAAGTTCTTGACGATTCTTGGGCTAGACGGTCCCTTTCAAGCTCCTGGAAAGGGTGCTCGCATTCGCGTAGAAACCAAAAGAGCACATGAGTACATGCAGCGAGTCGTCGGAGAGATCCTATATCATAGGCGTCCAGGGTCGCCGTGAGCTTCGACGAGCATACACACATCCAACAGAGCGGCACGCTCCGATGTTTCGAAACGTTGCATCACAAGACTTTGATCTCATGCAGTTCCCCACTACCCATCTGCTGTGCAAGCTCCGATAAGCGGCCCGCACCCTTCATGTACATGCGATACGTTGACGGGGTTGGCGATACGCGCCATAGCCCTCGTTCGACGCCGCGATGTACGAATGCCACGGTGTGATACGAACTTTTGCTCTTCACTCTTGCTTCCTTCTTCACTGGCATCGAGAAAAGCACGTTCAGTATACCACAGCCTGTTGCAAGTTCCCTTCTAAAGCCCTCTTGTTTCGCGTAAAGCCGACGATGCCACCGACAAGATTACAATCAGTTACACCAATCAGCCTTTCGATATCGTTCACTCGGATACTTTGATAATGGAAGACTTGATAAACGAGGTAGCACGACTCATGTGGTGCAATCCCTGCCACTACCGTCGTAGCGAGCATTGTGGATCTGAATATGGACATGCGCTCTGCCGTGCTTAAATCTCGGGACGCGTTCGTATCCCACGCTGAACGCGCATCTCACATGGTATTTATTATCTGTCTCACTGATGCTGACGGTGAATTAGAGGATGGGGGTATCCGAAGATTTCCGTAAGGATTCTGTGACGCGTCCTTCGATAGAGCAAGACCAATCCTGCTCTATGGCAAAGCTTTTTCGAAAGGTCAGCGTCATCTGACGCGACGTCCAAAACCGCGTCATGAACACTAGCTGTGGTGTTGCTGCCTCCGAAACTTCAGGCTGTGCACGAGGCGGTGGATCTTTGGTCTGAATGCAGTTGCCGAACACTATGGGCCGTGGATGTCTTTTGGTGAATACGTTACACAAGATTTGCGTTGATAGCGACAGGTCGCTTTTTGAGGTTTAATCATCATGTGGCGTTACAACTCCATTCTTAGAACAACCGTTCACACGCTTCCATCGGAGCACTTGGACTCGTACAACAGTAACCGGGAACTCCTCATTTGAGCGGCAGTGGTCTTCTTGTGCAACACCTCGCAGATGTTGTGAGATTGGAGGCGGTTCATCCGGAACGAGTCATGGACTTGGGCAACATTTCCTGGAGATCCAACCAGGCACCCTTGGTGTGCACGGTGACCTTCGAGAACATCTCCAGACTCAATCCTCGCCTCCCGAAACAAATGTATCGCTCGGCAATATGTCAGCGTGGTAGGTCTAGCGGATCGCCACTTCGACGTTTGAAGCTGACGAGCATGACTACAACCTTCGGTGGCGACGAGTCACATCGCAGAAATCACCAAACTCCGGATTCTCCAAAGCTAGTCGGCAATTTTTGGCTCACGCTTTGACTTTGCCAAATCGTCGGGCTTGATAGCCGTGATTCGCCAGGACCTGTCTCAGGGTGATCATAGCTTTAGCTTCCACGGAACGCATCACCACATGATGACCATGGAATAATGCTCTCATGGGTTACACCAATCGACACAGCTGGTCACATTCAGTGGGAAAATCCTGACCAGGTTTTCTCACCGCTTTACGGCCGGTAAATTGACGTCGGATAGTTGCACTACGAGAAAGCTTCTTTTCATGTGGCCCAGGTGAAGCGACCTGAAATGCCACGGCGCGTCTGACAGTGGCTGTCGTTCATGCGGACAGAGATGCGGGCCCGCTCTTGTTTACTCTGATGTCAAGCCAGGCCGCCATCACTTCTCGATCGGCCAACACTGTTCTACAGCACGACTGAAAACTGTCACAACTCCAGTTATGTCATACTACGAGCAACATCATATGACCCACCATCGCAAACACTGGTCTTGCTAACACCTTGTCACTTAAGCCACGATCGATGCATGGACGTTGAGCTAACCGGAATGAAGTGAGGCTCGCGAATACGAGCGAAATTGGGCATACATTTTCGGCGCTGCTTGATGACTTCTTCCTCGGACTCGCCGTTCAAACCTCCACCGATCGTTATATGTCTTTGCCAGAATCGTTGTCTAGGCATTGGCAAGAAAATCTACAATCCGAATCATGTCTGCTCCGACTGTCTGAAACGACACGACCCCCAGCAACTTCGTGTGTGGGCAAACAACGACACTGCTGCTCTATCGCTCATAGATGAAGAAGTATCACGAAAGCAAGTCCTGAAGCAGAACATCGAAGCCCATGATCGTTATCTCTGCGCCTTCGAAGATCCAGATTACCAGCACTGTCGGTGGCGACGAAGCGACCTGAACCTGCGTGGCACTCGATTGAACTGCAACGCCGTACGTATAAAAGGTTCCGCTTGCGCGAGGTGTTGGAACAGGCATCTCCAGAAGATTGAAATCGTACTATACTTCACACCCACCGGGCATTGTCATGAAGAGGCAAGAAGGGCCGTGACAGGGTTGGAAGAAACGGAGGAGGGTATTGAGGGGGGAGAGGATGATTTAGAAGGGTACGACGAGGTACTGATTTGACACTGGGCAAAGTCAGAGGCGATCACTTGGTAAGAGGCGTGGTTCTTGTTTGTCTGTGACATACTAACGTACAGCAGTTTCACGTCACGCATATAGTGGCTCATAATGCTTGCGCCGCCAAAGCCCCACTGCGCATTCGGTATCGCTTGTGACTCACGTCCAGAAGGGCAAGAGAAGGGACCCGACATTTGTTCATGGTGCAAGAACATGAGCTTCGATGCCTTGTATGGGAAATCCGAGTCCCAACCAGACACGCGCTATCTGAAGCGCCTGATAGATGCTTACATGCATCAACTCGAGCGAGACAGCGAGGAACGCCTCATCAAAGGCTGGTCGTATCTTTGTGCCTGCAAAGACCCCGAGTACCGTTTCCAAACCTGGCAACGAGATTTCAACCCAAGAGACGCACGGGCTTGTGGTACAGTGCGGCATCACGGCCAGCTATGCGCGCGGTGCTATCGCAAAGCGCGTGAGCAAGGCTGTCCGTGGCTCGCAAACTTCGAAGGCGACAGACTTGGGTTTCCCTGCGTGTTCGAGGACCCGCGACTGAGGCGGCCGATTGATCTAAATTGGAAGGTTGGGCCGGCCGATGAATGGGGTCGTCCGGATCCAAGTTGGGAGAAGGATTCAAGAAGACATGGACGCTGTGAGAGATCGGGACGTAAGAATCAGTTGTGTCAGAAGTGCTTCAATCGGATGTGTGAGATACGAGGGTTTGGGAGATACTTTGACACGGAGTGGGGCATCTTACGCGAAGGGTATGGCGTCTAAAGAGGAGGCACGGCATTACCAGAGGAGTAGATTGCTACTCTGCATCCCTCAACCACATGATATCGCGCCGATGACCTCGACGCATGACTTCGAAGCTTGCGAGCAATCATGGCGGCCATACTTAAAAGCGCGGATCTCTCCCGCCAGAGGCACTTTCTCCAGAGTACCACACCATGCCACGGTTCGAAGGCATCGCAGACGATGCAGAATGTGCCCTGGAAAAATGGTGTGAACGAGGGACCGCCGCCCAGCCCGGCCCGAACATCTGTGCTCTCTGCGCCCGCCTCGATCGCAACGTCCTCGCGCAAAGAGTCCACAGCGTCATTCATAAGTCAGGAGTCCCTCAGCCGTCAAACCCCAATATCGATTCAATAACAACAACACATCGGGATCTTCTCAAACAGGTCGTAATCATCATGGCGCGACGCAAAATTGCCACGCAAGCTGCGATGAATAGCGAACCCAAGACGTACGTGTGCGTCACGCAGGACATCGACGAGGAGGGGAAGGAATGGAAGTTGAGATATAGACCACGGAGCACCGTGTGCGAAACGGGGCCGTGGAACGGGCAGGGTAGAGGCAACTTGTGTCCGAAGTGTTTGCCGGGAGTGAAGGAGAGTTGTGCGGAGTTCTTTAGCACGACGTGGAATGAGGAGGGGATTATGTGGACGAATGCGCAAGAGAGTCATCCTCAGCCTCCGACAGATGAGGAGATTGAGGCTATGATGGATGAGTTTGGGCGGGGCGAGCGAGGTTGAGTATTTACTATCGAGGTAACTTGCGGAAGAAATACAGTTGATTGTTTAGTTCGCCGGAAATGTATCGCCAGGACCTTAGGGTGCATGCATGTCTTTGAGATGTTACTCACATAGCAAGCACTGACTCTGTGTACTCACACTAGCGCGCCGATAGTTGATCTGATCTCTTGCCCGTGCGAAGACTTATTATGTCTAAGTCATACATGTCAGTTAACGCTAAGATTGTTTCACGACGATAGACATATAAAATAGAGACCATCGACTAAACAGCACTGTACTTGAACCCCACACGAGGAGATCGATCACGACGAACGAAAAGTTTAAGACACGGCAACTAAAGCAGCAAATATCAGCTTCAACATACCAAGCATACAACGACCTCGAATTCAGTATATCCTCTACGAAAGACGCCAGAATGCATGTAGAATGTGCTTCCCCGACATTAGGCTGTGTCGGCTACTACACAGCGGAGCAAGCGAAGGACAAAAAAGCCTGCGCGATTTGCGCCATCACACACCCGGACGCCATTCGACAAACAGACCCCGAAGTCTTCGACCCGAAAGGTGGCAACCAAAATTTCGTGGAGGCGCTGAACGCCATCATTGAAGAGCAGCAGATAGTGCCGAAGGGATACCATCCTTGCGTCTCTCGATTGCCACAGTTCCAGGACCGAAGCACGACAGAATGGGTCCAGTTCGTTGTCAACGCCAGAGAGGCCGAGATTGCGGGGTTGGAGAATGACAAGAGTTATAAGTGCGAGGCTGTGAGGGCTCAGAATACTCTTTGCGCAGAATGCACAAGTGCAGTGCGGAAACATCAGCAGAGTCTGTTGGACCGATATTTTACGAAGGACGGCGTGTTGAAGGAAACGCACCTCCCGAACGAAAGGCCCTGAATGAGGATGGGCGGTGGGGAGGGATGGCGCTTGGGGAGATTTAAGGGAGTGACAGGGGGCTTGGAGCGAAGGATGAGAGGGGGCAGGGTGGTGGCGAAAGGTATTGGCGGAGCCCTGAAAACTATCAATGTGTATCTCATAGACTTGTTTCTTGCGATATCTAGCGAGGTTTGGACGAAGGATGGGAAAGGAGAGCAGTTCAGCCAAGGGCTAGATATGTGGAAGTAGGCATCGGTTGCTTTTGGGTACATCTTTCTTATCTACGATGAATCCAAGTAAATTGTGTCCAGCTAGATCAAGTTGACACATGCACTATTCTGTGATATGAGCTTTTCCTTCCTCGAGATTAGGTCGAACCGCGACTCTGCAGTGAGCTCTTGAAATCCATAAAATATATCTCAGGTCCTGAGTATTTATCGGGCGTGTTCGCCTCCAATCGAACCTGATGAACTGTGGATATTCTGTAGGTGTACCTTAGACCTGATTTTTGTAATCATGTTGCGGCTTCAAGATAAGTTTGATATTCGGAATATGACTCTGGTTTAGTACTGTGGTGGTACCAACCGATTGCGCCAGATTGATTCGACATACGAATTATTGTGGACTATCGTGTGACGCGATCCTTTCATTATATGACAATGAGCTCAGTTGGAGCTCTACAAAGAACGAAGCAACCAACGTCATGACTATCCGAAATAATGTCCTGGGTAATGCCCACCATCGTCAATGCACGTTCCATGCCTTTGCGGGCTGCTGGGAGTTTGTCCAAGCTCACGAGGTCGATGCTCCGAGCATGTATAGTCATATGGCTGCTACCCATAGTCATAAGTATGATTCACATCTATCTTGCACGTAGTATTTAAAGCACGCAGCATGAGAGCTTTACTGCTTCTTCTATCAAACAACAACATACTTTGTCAAATACTGAACTTGCCAACAGATTTCACAACTCCCAACATCATGTCTGAAGGTACCAGCCATCCACCCGTCAGCGACCTCGAAAGCACCCCGGTTCCATCCATCATTGAGATCGGAAGCACTGCTGCTCCATCGATTATTGAGATCGAAAGCACTGCCGGCGCGTCCAACAGTATGCCCGAAAGCACAGGCGATGCACGTGAGGGTTCTTCTGAGTTCTCTATAAACACTGAGGATGCTCAGCAGTTGGGAGACCTTTGTTTGGGCTACCCAGCTAATTGCGTCTCAAAAGACGTTTATGGGAGCGCCGATGGACTATGCGGTTTCTGTAAAAAGCTGGATATTACCGTGCTGAAGGGATTCTACGGTGGAACCCCTGAAGGAGCAGCCATCGTGGAACAGGTTCGCATCGACCGAACCGAAAAAGCTAAAGCGGCTTTCAGCGATAACATTCTCGTCTGCGCCCTGGAAAATCCCAGGTGGAATGGTAGTGAGTGGCGTAAGGAGTTCCGACCGAATAGTCCATATCCCTGCGACAACATCGACTGGCCTGGTGCCGACGAAGGTTACTTCTGTCGTAACTGCACCGAATCCGAGAACTTCACCCAACAATATCTGGACGTCACTCTGAAAACCGAGAAAGAGCCTCACACGCGACTCAACTTCCCTTGCATATGGAAAGATGATAAATATAAGTCGCACTGGTTCAGAGACTGCTCTAGATTTTACCCGTGCAACGGGACTACTCGTGCAGGGTATCCAGCTTCCATGTGCGAGTTCTGTTTGTCAGCAGTCGTTAGCGAGGCAGACTACCAGAACGCAAGATATTGGAGGTATTTCTGGGATGATGGAAGATTGAAAGAGGAGTATCCGAATGAGGCTCAGGTTCCTAGGGTGAAAGGAGGACCTCCCGATCGCGAAGTGGATGACCATATTTTTCGGGTGCAAGGCTACTAGAAGAATATTGGTGCAAGCTCTCAAGGATTCATTGGGGCTGGGAAGCAAGGCTGGATCTGTATCATATATTCAATAAACTGTTTGTCCCAGAATACCATAACTCTCCTCATCTTTGTGGGTGATTAGAGCAATCCTTTCTCTCTTTCGTTCCACTTCCGAAACTATCAACGGCATGTATCCAGAAGTCTGCACTTAGGCTATGACATGACTCTTGTCCCACGAACATGACAATTCACCCTACGCATCGGCCTCTTTCGTTCTTGACTCATGAGAGTCATAAGTGTAGGACCATGCTATGCTCCATACTGACCGATAGAGTCACTTTCGATAGGGTCACGAGAGTAGCATGCTCTACAAGGTCATACCGCGCAGTCATGTCGGGTAGTGCACATACCGCATCTTGGACTTCTCAGGTACCGCGCACATTGCATGAACATGCACAGGTCACCTTAGGGACAGGCCAACCTGCCGCACTGTTGCGTTATCATAGATTCATTTTTATGACTGGAGCGGTGGTGACAAGAGTGTGAGTAATTATCCTATGGCTCATTCACTCAGGTGCTCTATATATTTCGGTCGCCGGTCGCTGATGGAGTTCACTCCTCTCTATCCACGAGCTTCACAGTATCAGCAATATCAAAGCAATTTTTCACTCAATCAGTTCGACACTCTGAGATATACTATATTCTTTGAATCAAATTAACGAGCCATCTCCAAGTCACAACAAAGCCGACATTCTTACATCCATTTCCTTCCTCGACTCCCATCCTCTACTCGACTCCTATATCTTTACTCGTTCCATACCCTACCCAACTCCCATACCATACTCAGTAGAAAATGTCTGGCTCAATGGCTCCTCCCGCCAAGCCAGGTCTAGCCTGCAAGCTGTGGTCCGCGTCGGCGTCCGAGAACAAATGCATCTCCCCGAATGTCCAAGGATCTCAGGCAGACTTCTGCAAGTACTGCAAGAGAAGGGATATCTTCACATTATGGTGTGAAGTCGAGCAGAATGACACCGGGGGCCACGCACTAGTTCACGACGTTAAGACGGAGCGAGAAGGAAGAGCCCGTCGCGCCAAGAAGAACGAAAAACTCATTTGTGCCATGGAGAATCCGAAGTTCGTTGGCGCGGAATGGCGTCGATCATTCAACCCCAAGAACAAAAGCTCGCCGTGCTTGTTCCTCCAAGGACCTGGGTTTCACGAGTACTGCTTATGCAACAGCTGCATCAAGAATGAAAGGGGGACTGACTGGTATCGTGACCACGTCATAGAATCAGAGGTCTCGGATGGCGACGATATCATGGCTTATATTAGATTCATGTGCGTCCGGGATGATCCAGCTCATGAGAAGGCAGTGTGGCTCACACTTTTGCCGGGCAAGGCACACACAGGAGGGCCCTCTGATTGCGCACTAGTACCCAATGGCTTGTGTTCGTCATGTATTGGGCATGTCAGGGCTCTAGAGGATGAGGACTTGACAAAAAGCCTGAAAAATTACTTCTGGGCGAATGGGGCTCTGAAAAGCGCATACCCTGAGAGACCGGTAGTGAGGTTTATATAGGGAGATTCTTAGATCCAGACTGGAGACTGGACTATGGAATAGGGAGAGGGAATGGGACTCTGGAACAGGGCTATGGCATACGGACATGAGAGAATGTAGTTAGACAACGAGATAGATACCTATGAATATAAACAATGTTGACAGATTGCTTTGTGCCGACCGAAATTCCCCTTCAAACACCCTTCTTTCGCAGCTGTCATCCACCAGTTTCCAATATCTCTCGAGCCTTCACATCAGCAATTCTGGTGAAATACTCCCAATCTTTGTGTTTACCCTCAGCTCTTTATCCGCCCTTCCTCCCCGTCACTCCAAGGCTATGTAGTCGTCTCGCAGATATATACCCCTCCCTCTCACCCCAAATTTCAGCATCGTCTTCTCCAAACACAATTCATACCCTGCGATATCAACACTGATAAAAGTTTGAAAAGACTACATACACGCTACGATACTTCAATCAAACTCGAAATCTACACCATGGACCGGCAGGATGCATTAAGCACTCAAGACATCACTCCATCCCTTCGTCTCTACCGCATTTAAGCCAACAACAACGACAACAACAACCACCGCCACCTACAACTATGCCCCCTCCCGCGTTAGTGTGACTATACAGTATATAATAGCGTAGAAACATCTAGATCGAGCTCACACGCCATGTATGAAGCACGCTATTACCATAAATGCTTTTTTATGTCGGTGGGCGGACGGGGAGAATTGGTTCTATACTTCATAGTTATACACACTAAAGAATTATAATAATTTGTTCTTTGAGGATTGGGGGTCCGATGATGATGGGGTGCGTCTTGGGAGCTTGTAGGCTGTGCGCACAGCATGCGGTTCTAAAAGAATAAGGTAGATGGAGTCCTCAATCACAATTTTGTGTTTAAATTTAATATTGTTATATATATGCCTGGAGTGTTTTAGTGCGTTGTGATATATTAAGTGGTTACTGTTAAGGTATTGAGGATATACAGAGATCAATATAACTACTGGTTTTGTTACTTTTGGATGGATTGTCGGCACTAGAATGTGTGGAGTGGACACTGAGCTTAGGTCAGGTATGGCCATCTACGCATAAATGGTGGAGGGGACGAGACGATAGTATGAACGGACAGAGTAGTCCGTTCGAAATATGACCATTCAATCTATCAAACACAAAACATGAACGCGAGAATGCGTCGTAATGTATTCATTCTACACATAGTGATCTATCGCATGTCTATTCGAATATTCGCGCCGTTAAACACGTATGCACTCGCAGTTAAAAACATACACTCGTCATTTGACAAATATGCTTTGCGCCGAGTGTTGTAAATACAATGGCATGCATGGGCCTACTACCAAATCTCCTAGGACAATGTCTAAAAACCCACTGCAAGCATGAGCCCGTAGCCCACGGTAATAATGACAACAAAGGTGATGAACGATGCAGGAATGCCGCGTGTAAGGAAATGCTTGACGTCCAGATATCGCTGGCCTGTTCTTTGGTCTTCCATCATGATGGCAGCTGAAGCACATTAGTCTCTCTAACAAATCATAAAGAAAGGGTAGGCACTTACTCATATTAGGGAACCCACTAGTCGGCAGTCCCATCGCTCCACTAGCCATCAAGACGGCACCCATAACCAGTAGATTCGGATGTGGCTCGTTCATGCTCTGTCCGACCTGCTGGACCAGCGGAAGCACAATGAGCGCCGCGACGGTATGACTAATGAACGTCGCGACCACCAATATCAATGCGCAAAAGACGACCAGAACGCTATACAAAGACATGCCTTCAACACCTTCCGTAATCGATTCAGCGATGGTGTGGAGGAGGCCGGACGAGTTGACAGACTTGCCGAGCGCGAGACCGCCGGCAGCAAGAATGATGATGGTCCAGAGGAAATTGTTGAAGTCTTCTTTCGTGAGGATGCCGGTGCCAAAGAAGAGAACGATTGGGATGATGGCGACCACACCCATATCTCCAAATATAGGCTCAAGTTGGTGACTAACACACCAAAGCACAATAGTGACAACCGTAACGATACTAATGAACCATTGAACACCTGTGAACTTGTCCTTGAGCGGGCGGATGGGCACGATGGTGGTACCGCGGCTGGGTTGAAAAGTAAGAAGAAGCAGCACCCAGATCATAAGGATCGAGATTATGCACACGGGCAGCGCGACGAAAAACCATACGCCCCAAGAGGGTTCAGGCTGCATGTTCTGGAGTGCGATGAGGTTCTGAGGCGAGGCGATAGGGGAGGCGGCGCCGCCGATGTTGGAGGACAGGGCGATGCCGAGGAGAAGTGCTTTTGTCATGTTGGAGTCGGCGGGGAGGTTGCGGAGGATGGGCTATACGATTAGCTTTTAACTAAAGCTCACTGTTAGAAAACGTACCTGGATGATAGAGAAGCATAGCACCGGTGCAGCGACGTTGCTAATCCACATGCTCGCGAACATAGCGACGAACATGTTGACCAGCAGTACGGTTCTTGGCTTCGTTCCAGCCTTACTAAGGACTAGAGTAGCCATCATCTTTGCAATATTGTACTTGGACAAGGCTGCAGCAATCGTGAAGCCGCCGAGGAGAAGCATGATAACAGGTGTCCACATGGCGGAGAAGACGTAGCTGGCGGCTTGCTTCGAGCCAAGCCGGTGATGGGGTTTCGTGTCGCTTCGGACAACATCGAGAGTGACAGCCAGGAACGGCACAAGGAGTGAAGTGACAAAGAGTGGTATCGCCTGCAGTAGTCAGCACTGTCAGAAGAACGAGTTGATTTTGACCTTACCTCAGTAGCCCATAACAGACTGACGAAAACTACCATAGCTAGGCAGTTCTGCTGCTCTGGCTTCTTCATGATGGGCACCACTAACAAGACAACAAAGATCGCTATACAAGCGACCAGCATCCAGAACGTTCTACTAATCAGCCATTGCGGACAACGGTATTTTCCAATCGGTGTGTCGACTTCCTTCATATCTAGCTCGATATCGTCACCCTGTCGTCGTATCTTGCCGCCAGTTGTGTCTGGTCCTAACAGGGTCTGAGTGATGCCGATGTTGGCAGCTTGTGCCTTGCGCTCGATTCCAATCATTTCTCGCCATACTGTGTTGCGTTCCCACACGACGTGTTCCCGCAGATGGAGCCTCAACTCGCGCTTCGCCTCAGAGACATCTCCTTTGGTACATATTTGCGAATACGCAGCTTCCATACGCTCAAGATTGCGAGTCAACCTGTCCATAGTACTTTGTTGAAATGGATATGCGGGGTAAACGTATTTGTTCAGATAGTGACTCTTCAACTTGCGGTCGAGGATCTTGTCGTACTTTTTCAGCACCTTCTCAAACCCGGTCTTATTCAGCTGGATAAACGATCGAAGCTCACATAGCGAAACGTATCCGCTGATAGCCCGCTTCTTCAACGATACTCCTTCATCGTACAGGGCGGAAAAGGACATGTCGTTGTAGTCGTCGAAAGCTATGCTAGTTTTCCGTCTTGACGAGGCCCAATCATGTGAAGGCGCCACTTCCTCATCGGTCGTGCGCCGCCTCCGCCGCTGCCCGTCAGGGCTCTTTTTTCGCAGTCGCGATGTCTCGTCTGCGTCCTCGTCTGAGTCGTCATCATCGTCTGCGCCGTCTGCTGTTGATCGGTCGCTGAAGCCGCCGGGTTTATTAGGTTGGTGGAAGCCAATCTGTTTGAAGATGCTCCCGCTGCGCACCTTCTTGCCTGGCGGGGCGTTCTCCTGCTCATGGTCGAATTCCGTCTGCTCCGCTTCATACGTCTGCTCATCGTTGATCAGAGCGTCCAGTTCCCTGTAGATCTCGGGTTCCTTGAGCTGGTAGAAGGATACCACCCTTTCGAGTTCTGCATCGAGCGTGTTTGTGAAAGCTTTATCGGGATCTTCGGCGTCTCCATTCAACAAAGGCGAGGATTCGGCGTCGATGTGTGTGTGTTTTTGGTTGACCTGGGTCTCGAGAGCGTAGATTCTACAAAATGCCACCTGTCAGTATGCGGGTTCCAATGTACTCTGCGGAACAGTCGAATAACGCGGTCAACGTACTGCTTCTTCAGGTTGCTGTATGCGATGTAGTGGTTGCTCCAGTCCGGCACCGCATTGAACTGCAGGCTGTGGGAAAACTTCATCTCGTCGGCCTCGCGAAGCTGCTCGAGCTTCTCCCGTCTCTTTTGCTCTCTCTTGCTCTCCCGTGCCCCCGCGCTTGGCCTCTCTGTGTGGGAGTCTAGTTCCTGAAGCTCGAAGCTTTGTCCGCTCGCAACAATACGGGGCGGAGAGAATATCTCCAGGGTGAAGGTGGAGTGGTTAGCGGAGGAAGGAGCGCAGGTAAAGAGCGTAAACGAGCGGCAGGCGCAATGCGATGGTTAGCGGCCTACGCCATACAATGAGGGAGGTCAAGTGGAGCTGCCGCGGTTGGGGTGCTGCCTCGAGGATTCAAGCGAATTGGGATTGGTGCGGGTGGTAGACGAAGAAAGGTGCTTTTGGTGCGCGACATCGCTGATGACGCAGCCAAGCGTCGACGAGTCGTGCTCAATCGATTGGGTCTCCGTCGTGCTCCGCCCAAGCCACACCTACCAGGCAGAGATTCTATATTGAATGTCTTGCTTGTCGCGAGAGACAGCACATCACACGACAGTTGCTGACTATAGTGTTCTTGAAAATCAATCATGTACTGTGAGGACGCTCATCCGGCACATCGAGCCAGCTAGCCCAATAGGCATCGTGCATCTGCAGCCTCGCTAAACACATGTGCATGCAGCATTATCGTCAACAGATTTCCCGCATTTGTGGCTCCCAATCATCATGCAAAACGTATGAACTCTCAGCGCATTTCAGCGGTCATCGTGGGATCGACGTCAAGCTTTTCGGATAGGTCCACAAGCACAATGACATCACGCACAAGTTGATATGAAGAGATAGTCTCCTGGTTCCTGCAAGGGCAGCGAATCTATAATGAATTGCCTATATATCATGAGGGTCGATCTTGTGCAGAACGTAGGCTTTCAAGATACTAGGGCGCCATCTTGAGGACATGCGTGAGCAAATGACAGACATTTAGACTGTTTGAAACATTAGCAAAAGTCCATCGCCATTCAGTTTCAGACATTACTTACATCTCAGGTCCCAGCCAATCTTAGGACCCAGCTTCGGCAGCTCCTCAGCAACGCTCTGCACGTCCTTGTCACCACGGCCAGAGACGCAGATCACCACGTCCTGGTCTTTGCTCATCGTCTTAGCCAGCTCCAGAGCACCGAAGACGGCATGCGAAGTCTCGAGAGCCGGAATAATGCCTTCAAGCTGAGACATGAGGCGGAATCCAATGAAGGCTTCAGCATCGGTGGCAGCGACGAACTTGGCACGGTCACTGTCCTTCCAGTTCGACAATTCAGGGCCAACACCAGGATAGTCGAGACCAGCGGAGACGGAGTGCGTGTCGCTGATTTGTCCGTGCTTGTTTTGGAGGACATAGGTGCGCACACCGTGTAGCACACCCTTGGTGCCGGCGGAAAGCGTAGCACTGTGGCGGTCCGTATCGACGCCATCGCCACCAGCTTCCACACCAAGCAGCTTCACGGAGGGGTCGTTGGCGAAAGGATAGAACATTCCAACCGCATTACTGCCACCTCCAACGCAAGCCACAACCGCGTCAGGGAGTTTTCCACGCATCTCCTGCATCTGCTGCTTTGTCTCGTTGCCGATAATGGATTGGAAGGTACGGACGATGGTCGGGAATGGATGAGGACCAATAGCAGAGCCGATGATGTAGTGCGTGGTATCGAGGTGGACGACCCAAGCGCGAAGGGCTTCGTTGACTGCATCACGAAGCGTCTGCGAGCCAGCCTCAACAGCAACGACTGAGGCACCAAGTAGCTTGATACGGAAGACGTTCAATGCCTGGCGCCTGACGTCTTCAGCACCCATGTAGATTGTACATTTCATGCCGAACTTGGCGCAAACGGTGGCCGTGGCAACACCGTGCTGACCAGCTCCAGTTTCAGCGATAATCTCAGTCTTTCCAAGTCTGCGGGCTACGAGAATCTGGCCAAGAGCATTGTTGATCTTGTGACTGCCGGTATGATTCAGGTCCTCGCGTTTCAACCAAATGTTCGCGCCACCAGCGTGCTCCGTGAGACGCTCGGCAAGATGCAAATGGCCTGGACGACCCATCCATTCATAGTGGGACCGGTACTCTTCCCAGAACTTCTCATCGTTCACGGCTTGATGAAAGCCTTTCTCAAGCTCGGAAAGACAGTCCATGAGCGACTCGGGCACATACTGGCCACCGAACTCGCCAAAGCGAGGGGGATGCGCATGTTCCTCGTCGAAACCGTTCTGTTCGCCATTCGCACCGTTGGTGTTCAGTGCCTCGAGCTGATCAGCGAGTCCAGGACCGTCGGGAGTATCAGCATCAGTGATGACCTTGTCAACATGAACGCCAGTGGGCTCCTTGGCCTCAGCCAAAGTCTCAACTATGCCGACTTCGCGGGTTGTCTCTCGGTTGCTCTTGCCACAGATCTTATCGCAGTATTCCTCGACCGCTTTCGCGCCTTGTCCGGATTCAGCGTTGGCGAGGGTGTTGATGATCTGACTGCCAATGACGACACCTTCAGCGATCTTGCCGACGCTGAGGAAGTGGTCTCGCGTGCTAACGCCAAAGCCCACCGCAGCCGGAACGTTGCCAGAGTACTTGTGGACGCGATCGAGCAGCTGGGGAAGGGCGGCGTTTAGGGTTCCAGTCGCACCAGTAACACCCATGCGGGAGACGACGTAAATGAAGGAATCGGCAATCTTGCAGAGGACGCGCATGCGGTGCTCCGAGGTAGCAGGGGCGATCAAAGGGACGTAGGAGAGGCTGTACAAATTATAAGCACGAATATCTCAAGCGAAAACATGAACTGGACTCACCCATAGCTGCGGCAGAAGTTCCTGAAGCGCAGAGCCTCCTCGGGTGGAAGGTCTACCATGATGAAGCCATTGGCGCCTGCCTCCTTCGCATCCTGCAGCATCTTCTCCTCGCCGTAGCTCAGCAGAGGGTTGTAGTATCCCATGAGCAGGACCGGTGCCTTGAGGCCACGCTTCCTGGCATCCCGGACCATCTGGAGGACGTCATGGGTCGTGACACCGTTTTTGAGGGCTTGCTAAAGACGTATGTTGTCAGGTTGCGATTCGCACAGATGTGGCGAATGACTCAACGTACAGTATTGGCGGTTTGGATCGTGGGGCCGTCAGCAATGGGGTCGGTGAAGGGCATGCCGAGTTCAATGATGTCTACGCATGTCAATTGACTAGTTCTGGGCTGTTCATGAAAGCAATTGCTCGTTGTACGTACCTGCGCCACCAGCTTCCATGCCCAGCAGGATATCGGGTGTTTCCTGCGCAGTGGGGAAGCCTGCAGTCACATACGTGATGAGGGCAGACTGTAGCTACTGTCAGTGTTTACTCAATTGGTGTGCGATGCGCTGACGTACTCTGCCCTCTTTCTTGCATTGTGCAAACGTCTTCTTAATTCCGTCCATGTTGGTGGCTCAAAAGGTTCTTCGGGTTGAGGTAGGTTGTAATGTATAATAAGAAGAAGAGACGCGGATCGACGTCCTTATGTATACCAGACGATTGTGAGTCACGGTGTACTCGGCCGTAGCAGATAACGGAAGGATTGGTGAATTGATGAGTCTTAGGTTCATAATTTATTGATGCCGAAGGCGGAGTCTCGGAGGCCTCGACTCCCCGCATTGCCCGTTCCGGTAAAGCGTCAGAGGGCGGTCATCCCTTCCAGATGTCACAAGTTGGATGTCTGACCGAACAAAGTCAAATCTCTTTTGTTAAATCCAGAAGCCAGCCTCTGAATAGCAGATACTTTATTCATGAATTCAACAAAGGCCACGTTGGGCCCTCAAAGGCATCTAGTCATGGATTCCGAGGTTCGACTGTTGCGATGACGATGTCTATGACACAATCGGGTAGCAGAGAAGAGTTACACGTCTTTGAGAACTCCTATAGTGTGTCGCTGCAACTCCTAGTTTAGATTCGTACACCAACTGCTGAAATGCTCGCGAGGTGGGGTTCGATATACTGGCAACTTTCCTCACATGTGCCAATCTGAGGACTCCCTCCTCGTTCTTTCAATCGCAACGTCGCTCTCAGGAAGCGACGGCCGATCTCCATTTTGCTTCTCTGCGACACTAGAGCAAAATGTTCAGATAACCAAATCTCTCGCCTGACCTGCCATGATGAGCCCAAAATACTTCAGGGTGTTGTTTGAAGGAGAAAATGAGAGGTGTCCAGCCCAGATCGCTTCGATTTTCTACATGTCCTCAAGCAGGCCGACTATTTCTATGTGTCTACAGTATGTAGTAAGTCACAAAGTGGTCTAAAGCTGCTTGAACTTGAGGTATCATAAGTTTCTGCATGGCTGCTGTCATACTAAGGTGGGCGCTATAAGGTACAACAGTGTCACTATCTAAACAATATTTGCTTAGTGCTCTCAATTCTAGGTCAGCGCTACACAAGACAGGCAGTTGTACAGTTGCAGCACAATTCCCCAGATCATAAGATGCAGAGTAACTCGCTCAAATGGTCGCAACTGTTGACATCACTGCAGCGTCAAGTATATATAGATCTTAGTATCTCAGCCCAGTCTTCATTATCATAATCACCAAGCTTGGGTATTGAATAGCCCATGAATCGAAGCAATTGGGATAGCGACGAATTTCGAATATACACATAGGAGTGGCGGATTACAACTATCGTCCGGTCAATCAATACCTTGACACCCTATTAGGGTATGGAGGTACTTTTCCATTCTCATTCAGTATCGCACTATGTACGCCATAACCAAAATGTTTGCCTTTCAACAAGCTACTGTATACTTGTCCTAGAACATCTTAGGGTATAACAAAGGAGTATCAACACACGATATGTATTTCCTAAACAGGCACGGCAATCAGATTTGGAAAGCAAGCGTCTACTCCTCCTCCTCGGGCGCTCCGAGAACACGTCACAAACGAACACGGTACCTGAGCTATGAGCTTCGCATATGCGGCCTGCTCGGCTCGCCCATACCCACGTTGTCTGCACTGTATCTTGCCATCATCACGGCGTTTCCAGACCGCTCGACCCGCCCGCCCATCGGGCGTATCGAGACGCCACACACTCTACCAAGCGCTTGCAACCTCTACGCCTCCAAGGCTGCATGTAGTGTAGTCACCCAAAGCAAACTGTTCAGGTTCAATTAGAGTTGCAGCTACCAATTCATCGTGCACGCAACCGAGCGCGTAGCAGCCCCGCGTATACCAGTCTGGAAGCTGGGACTGTGCCTTGCCGTACCTGGGGTTCCGGCGGTTTGGGCAAACACTTACCTCGTTCTGATCACATTGGGCGAGTGTAGGGGTTCAGGGCTGTAGGGCTGGCGGTTACGCATCTCCATGTGGGTTGACGTGTGGGGCGGTCGCGAAGGGGGTCAGTGGGCGCCTCGTGGTTGCTGGGTAGTGGTGTGGTTGTTTGGATGTTTGTGTGAACAGACTTATCAGAGGTTACGACATGGGCTGCAGATGTGATGTTGAGGTGATGAATGCTGTTGAGGTTTGATGTGATGTGAACATGAAGGGATTGCTGTCGAGGGAACGGTGTGATGATTAGATTGATCAGTACAGTGATGTTAGAGAAGGAGCCCCTGGGAGTATGCTGGATATCAAGGGCACGTGAATCATGATCGCAGATACTTGCCCTTAGTTAGATAATGGCGTTCAAGATCGAGGACCCTGTGGTGGAGATGGGCATCCTCCGCATGGCTCGGGAAGGAAGGAGCGGCCCATGCGATGCCTACCCAATTCGATTAGTTGCCATCATGGCCTAATGACTGGCCGAATTCGATGTTTTTGGTGCATTTCAAAGGAATTTTGTAGGAATTGATGGTCGGGTGCGCATTGCAGCCAACCAGCGGCAACCTGTGGGACATGAGCGGGTCATGGAAAGCTTGACTGATAGCGCCGGCGCTTAGAGGACGATCACCATCCAGTCAAGGCTCTTCAACGCAACCTCACCCCGCTCCACATCTTGCTTTTCCCATGCATCGATGCAAGCCCCGTCAGCCAATGTACCACCCTCCTTATGCTCTAATTCGCCAACGTCAAAGTCATGCGAACCAAGACAGCCGCATTCTGAGGCCCACAGTGCGGACCTGCGATTCATTCAACAAGAACCCTGAAGATTGTGATTCGACTTCCAGCGAACGAGGTGGCTGGCATCTCGGTCTCGGGCCCTTGTCCAGGCCGTTATCGCAATATAGTGACAACCATAGTAAACACTGGCTTCGAAGAGCCGTGTCTGACATCAGACGTAAAAGCAATTCACTGAAAGGCTGAAGATCTTCGATGCTGTGCGACTGTCAAGTGCTATCCTGAGATGGGAGGCATGTCAGAAGTGGAGAGCGGCTCGACAGGAAATCCCGCTGCAACCGACAACGCCTCCCGCTCGAAAGGCGAAATCCAGGCGGGTCCGCTTCCCTGATGGCCGCTACCAGTCACAGCGCTGATCCCGCGCAGTGCGCATGGCAGCGCTCCGATAGATGGATTTGTCGGTTGATGCAGACTGTCAATGTGATGGCGCTATAGATTCCTCACTTTCTCCTTTCGGGCCCCCTGCTCGACTCGTTATCACGTCTTGGCCCAATAGCGTGGGTGGTGGTGAGCGGTTGAATATCAGTTACCATTTGCTGCCGCGATGCGAGCACCCTGATCCCTGCGTGTGACCCGTTACTCAACTTGCGCAAGGAACATAAGGAACACTCCGGCTGCTTCTCACGCACGTTATATGATGTAGGGTGGCTTCGCAGTCTCACACCTCGTCCATTGTTCTCGCACCGACCGTCAGTATTTGCTACCGGATATTGTTATCTTGGAAGAAGAAGAGGTGGATCTAACGCATCGCTACACGGAATCTTGCCAGCAACGATTGGTTCCACTGCACAACATCGACCCCGGATAGAGTTCCCGCTGCATTTTCACACCGCATTATCACAGCCATCGATTCTCCACCCTCGTATTCATGTAGGGTCGGGTTCCCGGAAGTCCTTTAAGCGATTGCTGCCCCGAACCCAAACACCCGTTGGCACAGGACCCGTCGACGTTGTGGTTCTAGCTTCTGCTGGCAGAAGTGTTCCACGATCTTTAGTACTTCACCAAACCGTGCGAAAAGAAAGTGACAGATCCGAAAATGCCAGCAGTTCGGGAGGCGTTGGTGCAACGAACGGGGGCGGCCTTGGAGCAGTTGGGGGCTGTCGTATCGCATGCCGACCAAAACGTCGTGGAGACTGTTTCAACGCTTTTCCGCCGAGTAAACATACCATTCAACAGCACAAGTCCAGCAGGACTAATAGAGGCAAACACCGTGGATCCATGGAACAAGAGCGGCAAATATGCACTGGCCTACGTCTACTTCTGCATACCTCTGCTAGTCATTGCAGCATTCATGCGATACTACCACCTATTCACGGATAAAATCCGGACGGCGCTACATCAAGAAGAGGTACTGCAATCCTCAACGACATCCTCTCCCGACACAGATTACGAGATGTCGGTCCTGTATACTGACAAGTCCACCATGAAGTTCTTCCCCCGAGAAGGCCCGTTACCGAGCGCACCGAAAACGCAATCAAGCGTTTCGTCCATTGGACCCATCAACAATCTGGTGGCTCTCTTCCGATTCATCTTCTACCGGCCGATTCCGCAAATCAACATTCGGAAAGGATGGAGGCCCCTGATTTTCCCATCTTTGAGTGTGATCGTTATTGTCTCTCTAGCACTACTCGTGGGCATTCTCTACTGCACCCTTCCACAACCGCTTTTTTGGGACAGCATCGCCTATGGATCGCCACCGCTCGCGATTCGCTCGGGGATGATGGCGGTCGCGCTTTTGCCTTGGATCGTTGCGCTCTCATCAAAGGCCAACCTCATCACGATGGTGACTGGCATCAGTCACGAGCGATTGAACGTGCTGCATCGATGGGCTGCGTACATTTGCCTTGTGTTGAGCATTCTGCACACTGTGCCTTTCTACATCACTCCAGTTTGGGAGAAGGGTGCACAACAGGTTTTTCAGCAGCTATTTTCGCAACAAGGTTTCTACATCTACGGCACCGGTACGTATAAGCATTCTACATTGTGGTCTAAAACACGATTTCATCATTGGCAATAGTTCGTCCGCTAACAGCCTGGCAGGAGTCGCAGCTCTCGTGCCTCTGTGCTTCCTATGCGCGCATTCTATTGCTCCTCTTCGCCACCGGATGTACGAACTCTTTGTCGCGCTTCATGTACCTGTCGCCATCATCTTCCTCGGGATGATGTTCTGGCATTGCCACAACTACCTGACCTCATGGCACTACCTTCTCTCCACCCTAGGCATCTGGCTCCTATCCTACTTCATGCGGCTGTTCTACCTCAACTGGACCCGCCCAGGGCGCTTGTCCTGGCTTATCGGCGACGAAGCTGCCGTAACACTGATGCCAGAAAACGCCATCAAAGTTACCATCCCCACTCAGATGAAGTGGAGACCTGGACAATATGTCTACCTACGCATGCCTGGCATCTCAGTTTTTGAGAATCATCCTTTCACTATTGCATCGCTATGCGATGATGATTTCCCGTCAGAGTACGGCGAGGGCTACAAGGATATGGTTCTCGTCTTCCGGCCCTTCGGAGGTTTCACGAACAAGGTTCTTCAAAAGGCACTCGAACATGGCCCGTGGCACACATATCGTGCCTTCGTTGACGGACCATACGGAGGCATGCAAAGACGCATCGAAGCGTTCGATGACGTCGTTCTGATTGCAGGTGGCAGTGGAATCACTGCCATTGTCTCTCAGCTTCTCACTCTTATTAAAAAGATGCGTGATGGCAAAGCTGTTACACGCAAGATCCACGTCATCTGGGCACTCAAGCGTCCTGAGACGATGGAATGGTTCAAAGAAGAACTACGCATTTGCCGCGAATACGCGCCGCCAGAGACAGTAGAATGCCAATTCTACATCACAGCCGCCAAACGCAACCCAGGCGGAACACTCGTCAGCGCAAAGACACCAACGCGGCCGGTGTCGCTCTACTTCCACGACAAAGTCAACGACGCTTTCCAAAACATCGCGGATCATCGCCTCTCTGGCATCTCATCAAAACGACATTCCGCATTAATTCGTGACGAAGCTCAAGGGGATCCAGAGAAAGAAACTGAACTTCGCCGCGAAAATGAGGACAACATTACCGCCCTCCCCCAGGCACACTTCGTCCCTATCAATAGAGGCCACCTGGCGCCGCCCCGACCAAGCTATCAAAGCAGTCGACGCTCTGACGAATCTTCAAACCCAGACGTCATCGCTCCCGTCCCACAACGCTCCCTCGCCGCCCGCCGGCAAGACCGCAACCTCTCCCTCGACATCTCACAGGCCCTCCAGGCCGGCTCCGGGGCAATCAATCCTGAACTCACAACCGAGGGTGCCCAGGGGTTCGATTTTGGCTTCCCATCCACGCCTACTGAGTTCCAGAAAAATCTCATGCGCTTCGCCTTCTTACCCGCTGCGGTAAAGAAGAAGGATGGCTGGAGTACCGAGTATGGACGACCTGATATACCCTATCTACTGAAAGGATTAAGCAAGAACTTTGGAAGAAGAACATGTGTGTTTGTCTGCGGCCCGCCGACTATGAGGGTCAGCGTTAGCGAGACGGTTGCGAGGATGCAGAGCAGTGTTTGGAGTGACAGTGGGCGGGATGAGATTTTCCTGCACACGGAGAATTACGCCCTCTAGACCTGGTACTGTCGATGACCTTTACCGGTCTTTTTCTTTGTGTATGTGCATAGCGTTGGTCTTTGGATTTGGTTGTATATACCCCCCATTTTCGGTTTTTATCTTCTTTTGTATCTATATCACGGCCTAGACGATGACCTACTTCGGTCACCTCTCCTTTTTCGCGTACGATATCCGGCTTTGAAAAGGCCAGCAGGTGCTTCCTAGATACCTGTTCAAATTCAAGATCTTCAGACATATAGTTACTTCGATTTTGCGTGACGTTTTTCGCAGTCCCCCAACATCACCCTGACGACAGGTCCTAAAGCTAACAAGAGGCTCAAAATCACACCGGCTAAGTCAGCAGGGCATT
This sequence comes from Parafenestella ontariensis, assembly GCA_021596325.1. Taxonomy (NCBI): domain Eukaryota; kingdom Fungi; phylum Ascomycota; class Dothideomycetes; order Pleosporales; family Cucurbitariaceae; genus Parafenestella; species Parafenestella ontariensis. The sequence continues at coordinate 68,282 of JAKGDA010000045.1, forward strand.
CAAGCCCTCCGCACATGTCACTGTCACCTTCTTGATTTGGTTCACTCAGGGCTGCCACGTTTACCCCGCCAGCTCGCATGGAGGGGTCAATTCATCCATAAATCTACCACAATTTCTCGCGGCACAAGCATGACCCCTGGTTCGCGACGAGCACGGAGGGTGTGCAGACGGAGATGCGATCCCGCGCCTGAACGGGTGTCAGGAAGCTCTGTGCGGCACGGCTGCCGCCGTGATAAGGGCGCAAAAGCAAGAAAAGACGTGAGGTTCAGAAGCTCAGTTGCAGGTCGTAGGCGAGTAGTTTAGGTAATGTGCTCACCACGCGAGGTGCGAGGTGCGCGCTGGGGTTGCGTACATGTCGCGCAGCAGCAGTGCAGCGGCATGTGTGGCGGCTGCCAACCGGCGCATTCGGACGGCAACAGGGCTGCAGGCGGCCAGGAGGAGCATGTGCGGGATAGAGTGGGCGTTCACTATGTGGGTGTTTGAATGTTGCTTTTGGGCGACATGCCTTTGGTGGTTCGGCTTGGCGGGTTCAATCGGTTGGCGCATCCCCTCTCCCGTCTAAAACAACATCAGCTGCATCCCCATCCCAATCCACACTTTCTCTCCCTCGGGCTCTGCTGTAACGTTCAACAGCAGCAGCGAGCGAGCGAAGCTAGTAACAATTCACTAGCTGGACTTATTGTCGCACACACGCGGGAGCCAGGAGCATTTCCGGCCATGTTTTTAAGATAATGTGCACATGTCCGCCATCCCAGTCTCGGAACTGGGTCTCAACGCGACCGAGAGCAGATATCTTCAGCAGCAGATCGCCGCGTCGCAGCAGGGCAGCAATTCGAGTCGCGCTGCTTCCCGCGCCTCCAGCCAAGGTCGTCTCCTCCTGGATCCTTCCAGTTTGCAGGCGCTCAGCGCCCACTTTGACCGTCTGATGTACTCGATCCAGCAGCGATGGCAATATGTAAGTAGTATTCACCACCTTCATATCACGACCCAAGGACTAGTGGACTGTATCAATTACGAACGAGCAATGTTAACATCATGATTCCAGCTCACGCAGCAGACCCAAACCGCCACCCAAGTGCAGTACGACCGCGCGGGTAACGCTATGCAGATGGCCGACGCGGAAATCGCCCGCTTCCGCGCCATTCTGCGCGAAATCGACGAGCTCCAGATGGAATTCGACAAGGTGCGCCGCATTGGAGAAATCGTCAAGGGCTTCAAGAGTCGCGTCGACCGTCTGGATCGCCGCATCTGAACTTTAGTCTGGTTTCGCCATCTGCACCTTCCCGAAACACGGATACCTATCTACCTACCTACCAATTATCTACACAATAGCCACACACACATACACACACTCCTTATACCTCACGATCACGACTTAGCAAACAGACATACCACGTCCTCGCGGACAAACTATACCTAGTAAGAACGGAAGCCTCACGGCATGGAAAAACATTGGGGGATATCGAGAGATTGGAAGCCTCACGGCAGTCGGCGTTTTGATATGTTATGTTTGGAGCTTTATTGTATGGGAATACCCAAGTCGCTACTTTGCTTGTCTTCGTCCTAGTATGTTGTACGTTATCAGAAGTTGTTGCTATTCCTTCCCGTTGCTATTCCTTCCCGTTGCTATTCCTTCCCGTTGCTCTGTCCATCTCCTTCCCTCCCTTCCAAAGCGATACGTCAGCGAAGCGATCGACAATGCAGGAACCGATCTTCAATCAATTTGCGCGGAGCTCAATCCTGTATGCATTTCCGTTTTGGGTTTACTATGCAGACTTTCCATATTGTTGCGTGTTCTTTTGGTTTTTTTGGGTCTCCCTTTCTTCCAAGTACCGTTCGATGTATATCCACCATTCAGCCCCTTCTTACCACATCGATTACACAAATGCGATCATCAGCTCACCTGATTTTTCTTGTGTACCGTCGAGGACTCGTACGACATCGTGCCCGTGGACAGAATTTACCAGTGAATCCGCACACTTCGGAAGAAAGTTCTAGCAATAACCTTGCAGTTGAATTGCTTACTTTGCTGATGCTGCTTTACCATGCCGTTATTCGTCTGGTGCCAGATGGACTCGAAGCTACTCTCTTTACGCCCTGTCTTCCTGCCAATTGCTATACGTCAAGTTCCAGCCCCTTCCGATATGTTTTTGAGACAATGTGCTCGACACGCCGCGCAACGCAGGCACGTCCCGATGCGGAGCGGTGTGCATGTGCTCGCGCTACACGAATATTCTCCACTGGGAGGGTCGGCACCTATGCAACAACAAGAGACTGTAGAGTGGCGCTGGAACAAGTAGCGTGGTGCATCTTACACCTACTTCGGACCTCTCCACTTTGTCAATCCTCTCCGTCTCGCTTCCGGCCCTTTCATCAAGACGTCAAAACACATCACGAGATATGGCCACGCAGTCGCCCTTTGGGAATTGTTTAGGAATCCCTTTTGTTATTTCATGCAATGGGCTTGATCTATCGAGTCCAGAAAACCGGGCGCCGCCAGGTCCAGTCCAATAATGCTTCCTCGCTTTTCGCAGTACCAACCCATTGAAACGAATAAATAAACTCCGATACAATGAGCGACTTTCTATACACCAAACTGCTCAACCTCCCTAACCTATCTTTGGACTCATTACACATCATCGTAAACCATGCTTGCGTGATCAACTCTGCTATTAACAATTCAGCCTCAGCCAAACACTTATTTGTTAGAAGGATACAGGTACTCAGAGACAGGGAAGAATTCTTCCTTGATGAGACGCGGGCTGGTGAAGCGGAACATGGGATTCGAGGAACCGGCCTTGTCATTCGTACCACTCGCTCGGCTTCCACCGAAACTCTGCTGGCCGATGAGGGCGGCGGTGGTCTTGCAGTCTGGCGAAAGATTAGCACTCTGACTAGATCAGATCAGATGACGGAAGGAACTTACTAATGTAGAAGTTTCCAGCAGAGTAGCGGAGAGCATCTTCTGCCTCGCGAATAGCGGCACGCGAGTTGGCGAAAACGGAACCTGTTAGGGCGAAGTTGCCGCCAGCTTGGTCGACTTTCTCGAGGATCTGGCTCCATTCTGCGTCGGGGTATACGTGAATAGCTAGAACAGGGCCGAAGATCTCATAGTTGAAGAGTTTGTGGTCGGGCGAGTCAGCGAGGTAGATGGTCGGCTTGATGTAATACCCCTCAGAGTCATCGTAAGTGCCACCTACGAGGAGTTTGAGCGAGGAGTCGTTGTTGCTCTCATCGATGACCTTCTTGATCTTCTCGAACGAACGACTATGGATGACTGGGCCCATGAAGGCTGCGAGGTCCTCGTGAGGGTTTCCTTGAGTGATGCTTTTGACATCCTGGACCAGAGCGTCAAGGAACTCCTTGGATCGAGACTCTGGGAGGTAGAGGCGGGAGGTTGCAGAGCACTTCTGGCCTTGGTACTCGAACGAGCCGCGGAGTGTATGCTTTACTGCAGAAGGAATATCCGCCGATGGATGGATGAGGGTGAAATTCTTGCCGCTGGTCTCACCGACCATACGGGGAAACTCACGATAAGTCTGTTTGCCAATGCCCTGACCAATCCGAGCGCAAAGCGAGCGGAAAACATCTGAAGAACCCACGAAGTTGAGACCGGCAAAGTCACGGTGGTTGAGCACAACATCGTTGATCTCTTCGGGCTCACCAGGTACAAACTGGATAACATCCGGAGGAAGGCCAGCCTCGAGCAGAATTTTGTAGACAATGGTGCTGGCGTAGATGTTCGACGGCGAAGGTTTCCAGAGAACTACGTTGCCCATGATGGCAGGTCCAGAGATCAGGTTACCGCCAATAGCAGTAAAGTTGAAGGGCGAGACGGCATAGACGAAGCCTTCTACCGGGCGATAGTCGAGACGGGACCACATGCCGTCACTGCCTCGCTCTGGTTGCTTCTCGAGGATCTCAGCGGCGTAGTTACAGTTCAGGCGGAAGAAATCGGCCAACTCAGCAGCAGCATCTACTTCGCCTTGCCAGATGTTTTTGCCTTGACCAAGCATGGTTGCGGCAATAAGCTCATATCGGTATTTGGTGGCGACAAGCTCAGCCGCCTTGAGGAAAATGGCTGCTCGGTCGACAAAAGGCGTGTTTTCCCATGACTTCTTTGCCTTTAGCGCCGATTCAATAGCTGTGGAGACCTGCTCTTTAGTCGCGAGCGGGTAGCTGGTGAAGGTAGTTTTATGGTCTGCTGGCAATGGCTGGTCCCATGCCTTAGAAACTTGTTGTGATTTGCCGTTGAAATGGATCTCGCTCTGGAGAGGTATTTGCATCTTCATACGCTTCAGAGTTGCCTCTAACTTGGTCCGCTCGGGTGAGCCCTTCTCGTATGTAGGATTGGGCTCATTTCGTGGATCAGGTAACCTGAACGGTACTGTGGCTTTTGTGCGAAGCTGAGGTTGGAGGAAGGCACATCGCTGCGCACTTGCCAAAGGCCGTCGTGTGCCTCGAGGGAGTTGTGCGAGAGCGCGAATACCTGACATGACTCGGGTGTATAGAGGGGTATGGAGGGGTAGAAACAACTGGTGCAGATGAGAAGTCCATGGCTGGGCGGCCTCTTCTAAGTAGTCGCGATAGCGATAGCGTGTGGATCTACAGAAACCAACCGCTTCTCAATCCGATACTAATAAGCCGTCAACAACCGTTGGCGATGCAGGCCTGGCGAGGTCGTGGGTAGAAGCCGATATACGGAAGGCTGCCCGGTCACGTGCCTTGAGGGTTGATGAGAGGGAGCAATTAAGATGGATAAATAGTAAAAGCAGGCCAAAGAGAAAGGCGATCAAGGTGAAAATTTGGCTTGTTTATCTCGCAATCATGTCTCAAGTTCCTCCCAGCGGCGTTTGGTGTCCAGCTGTGACGTTCTTCAACCCCGAATCAGATACTCTGGATCTGGAGGCGCAGGAGCGCTACTTCTTTTACCTTTCGACCACGGGGCTTGCTGGTCTCGTGATTTTGGGTACAAATGCGGAAACAATGCTGCTTACGCGAGAGGAGCGTAGAAGCCTGGTGGCAACTGCACGACGAGCAGTAGGGCCCTCGTTCCCTCTCATGGCTGGAGTCGGAGGCCATTCCACCGCGCAGGTGATTGTTATCTGATTGCCAGTCTGTTCTGGTAGGCTAACGTCAGGTCTAGGTCCTGGAATTTATTAGCGATGCTGCAGAGGCGGGCGCTAATTCGGTTCTGGTCCTTCCTCCAGCTTACTTTGGGCCCGCGACAACACCACTGGTCCTAGAAAACTTCTACAGTTCCATTGCCAAGGGAAGTTCTTTGCCAATCGTCATCTACAACTTTCCCGGTGTCTGCAATGGCGTTGATCTCGATTCGGCTTTTATCACGGCTATGGCCAATCGACATCCAAACATCGTCGGTGTAAAGCTGACATGCGGATCCGTCGCGAAAATTACACGTCTAGCAGCTGCGCTCCCTAAGGATCGATTCGCTGTCTTTGGTGGGCAGTCAGATTTCATTATCGGAGGCCTCGCTTCGGGCTCCTCAGGGTGCATTGCGGCTTTCGCGAATGTGTTTCCCAAAACAATCGCTCGCATATACACGCTGTACCAGGAAGGACGAACCGATGAGGCTCTGGCCCTGCATCAGAAGGCCGCTCTCGCCGAACAGCTGATCAAGGCGGGTATTGCAGCTACTAAATATGCGGCAGCTATTCACAGCGCTACGGATGCCGGCATCTGCGACGCAGCATCAAAGCTGAAGCCACGCAGGCCCTATGTCGAGCCGGCAACTCCAATTAAGGGGCGAGTAAAGACGACGATGGCGGAGGTCGCTATGATTGAGCGAAGCTTACCAGCGGTAAACAAGCCCATTACTGCTAAGATTTGATCACGTTTCTTTCCTGTCAAGGATGGCTAAACGAAGGGCATGGAAGGCCAATCACGGCATATAGAGTATTATCAAACATACAGCATCTTCTATTCACTAATCAGACTACATATGTGAAGACTACAATTGTAATAATTATACGTCTAGCCGATCCGCACCTACTCTAGCTCAACTAACGCCGGAGGTGTGTAATCGAGATGGCTTGCGTTGCTTTTCAAACACTCACACTACCAAGGAATGTGGCATTCTGATATCATGGAGCTGGACCTCGAAATACCAGCAATGAGGCAGATAGGTGTCGTCAGAGGCTTCAAAAAAACATCAGGCTAGACCTTTCGGCTTCCTGCCCGGTGGTGAACCGGCTTGCCATCCGTAAGATACGCAAAGACTGGGCAACGCCAACAACGCGGGGGAAGGGACCCCCAGCGGCCCCATACGTCGGTAGTACTGCAAGCTAAGATCGAAACAGGCTCAGTAGCGTTATCAATCCCATCCAAATTGCTTTATCACTGCGAGTAAACCCCTATCCATGGAACTGGGACCAACGAGTTTATCAACTCTTCGTTTATTCCTCCATCTACCTCTTTTCATTGCGGCTTAGCCATCTCCGCTTCAAGATGAACGACACGAAGTACGACGATAAGCCCATCAATAACCACGAGAAGTCCGCCGACCTCTCCTCAGAGGGTCCCGATGGCATCTACCGCAACGACACCAACGAAATTGGTCAGGTCGACAACGTCGACCAACTTCGACGACACCTGGGAAACCGTCAAGTGCAACTTATTGCCATCGGCGGATCGATCGGTACCGCTACTTTTGTCTCTATCGCCAACGGTTTGATCAAGGGTGGCCCGGGAAGCTTGCTCATTGCGTACACGCTCTACAGCTGCATGCTCGGCTTGGTCAACAACTCCATGGCCGAGATGGCATCGTACATGCCCATCTCTGGCGGCTTTATCCGTATGGCTGGTCATTGGGTTGACGAGAGTATGGGGTTCTGGGTCGGCTGGAACTTCTTCCTTTACGAGGCATTCCTAATTCCGTTTGAGATCTCGGCGCTGAACCTGGTATTGACATATTGGAGCGACAAAATCCCGGTAGCGGCAGTTGTCGCGGTCTGTATCGTGCTATATTTGTAAGTCTTCAGGTTTGAAACCAGCATGTGAAAGGACGCTGACTCGGAGATTAGCTGTATCAACGCATTCGTCGTCAAGTGGTACGGAGAAGCAGAATTCTGGCTCGCTCTCGGCAAGGTCTTCCTCATTTTGATCGTGTTTTCCTTCACCTTCATTACGATGGTTGGCGGCAACGCGAAGAAAGATGCATACGGTTTCCGATACTGGAACAATCCCGGAGCCTTCGCTGAGTTCATCACTACTGGTGATCTTGGTCGCTTCGAAGGTTTCCTAGGCTGCCTCTGGAGCGCCGCATTCACCGTTGTCGGGCCCGAGTATCTGTCTATGCTTTCCGGAGAAGTCAAGCTTCCCAGACGCTACCTGAAGTCCGCGTTTAAAGTCACCTACGTCCGTTTCGCCTTCTTCTTCATCGGGTCCGCCCTATGCGTCGGCATCGTCATCCCGTACAATGAGTCTACTCTTCTCGACATCCTAAGCGGTAGCTCTGAGGGCGCTGGAACCGCTGCGGCTTCGCCCTACGTTATTGCGATGAGGAACTTGAATGTAAACGGCCTACCTCACTTAACCAACGCACTGCTGTGCACTTCCATCTTCTCCGCCGGTAACGCATACACCTACTATGGAACCCGATCCCTCTACAGTCTAGCGCTCGAAGGTCATGCTCCCGCGTTCCTGAGGAAATGCACAAAAGCTGGTGTGCCCATCTTCTGTCTGTGTGTCACGATCCTCTTCCCATTCCTAGGCTTCCTCAATGTCTCCAGCGGTAGCGCCAAGGTCCTTACCTGGTTCACGAATATCATCACGGCTGCTCAGATCATCGACTATATTGTCATCTGCATCACCTACCTCTTCTTCTACCGCGCCTGCAAAGTCCAAGGCCTCGACCGACGCACGATGCCTTACTTCGCCTACTTCCAGCCTTACACTACCTGGATCGCTCTCATTTTCCTCATTATGGTCGTTACTTGCTACGGATACACCGTCTTTCTTCCCGGGAAATTCGCAATTGATACATTCTTCACCTACTACATGATGGTGCTCGTTGCGCCAGTACTGTTCTTTGGATGGAAGGTGTTCAAGCGCACGAAGTTCATCTCGCCGGCTGAGTGCGATCTAGTATGGCAGAAGCCTATCATTGATGCATATGAGGAGACATACGATGAGCCAGCGGTTGGGTTTTGGACAGAGATTGGGCAGATGTTTGGCTTCCGCAGGAACAAGAAGGTCGACAAGGCCTGAGTAGTGCCCTGTTAGCAAGGACAAATGGTTAGTGTAAAATTGTGGAGAGTAGCAAACCTTCCTGGAGAGCTGCTGATGACGCATGTCCTTGTTTGCACCACTCGAATAATCGAATAGACCGGCTAGGATGGACCGATTTCTTATTGTTGTAGCTACTGTCGCTTTGAATATCCACCATGTTTTCCTGCATCACATTCGTCCATGTACAACTCGGTACTGTCAACATGCAATCTAGTGATTGAACATCATTAGTCGTGATGTTTAGGACATGAGAAGCCTCTCAAACGTAACTACCCAGTAGTGTATGCTGTCGTGTCACAGCGACATGCACGTTTATGAAGGCTTCTAGATGATATGCAGTGGGCTGTATTATGACGCTGCTTCGGTCCGGACCTCAGTTCAAGTCGCGTGGGCAGGCACGACCCGGACGGAAGCCCACAGGATGTTGGTGGGTCTCCTAGGCGTTCTCTGCACTTAGAATCGGAACCGCTGCCGGCCGCTAGAGCGCTATTGTGTGTGGCTCCGCTTGAATGCCGTGAAGTATCCCTCCGGTATAGGTATTTCGTCAAATAGAAAATGCTTGCAACCAAAGAGAAAAGCCCATCGGTCTTCCATTTGCATATTCTTCATTATCAACCAAGTTCAACCAAAGTGTTACAACATGTTTTTCCAAGACGTTCTCCAAGGCCCTCCCGATCCAGTCTATATCCTGAAGAATGCAGTAGATGCAGACAAGAGCCCATCGAAGGTGGATCTCGGCGTCGGGGTCTACAGAAACGAGCAAGCACAGTACAACGAGTTGAGCGCTATAAAAGAAGCGAAAAAGATTCTCACACAGAAGGAGCTTGGGCACGACTACGAAGTTACCACAGGAGACGCAGAATTCGTCAAGAACGCCGCAGCAGTGTTATTTGGGAAAGATAGCAAAGCCATACAGTCGTCGCGTGTCACTTCCGTCCAGGCGATTTGAGGAACCGGATCCATTCATCTCGCTGCTCTATTCCTCAGCCGCTACGCCTTATTTAGAGGGAAGAAAGTGTATATCGGAACACCAGCGTGGGGCAACTACGAACCGCTGTTCAACCTCGTTGGCCTTGAGATCGTCAGGTACAAGTACTACGACGCGGCGGAAGGCGTGGTTGACTTTGAGTCGGTCCTAGATGCGGTCTCGAAAGCACCGGAGGGAAGCATATTTGTCCTGCAAGGCTGCTGCCACAACCCCTCAGGCGCGGATCTGAAGCCAGAGCAATGGCGTGAACTCGCCAAAGCCATGAAGCCGAGGAAGCTCTTCCCATTCTTCGATATGGCGTATCAAGGGCTCGGTGCAAGTTTGGAAGAAGACGCGTATGGACTGCGATACTTTGAGAAACACGGCTTCGAATTGTTGGCGTGTCAGTCTTTCTCGAAGAACTTTGGCCTTTATGGAGAGAGATGCGGCGTTCTCCACGTAGTCAGCGAAAACAAGAGGGTTGCAGCGAATGTGTATGATCAGTTGAGGTGTTTGATCCGGTGGGAGTTCTCTTCATCTCCAGCGTATGGGTCACGGCTAGTGAACACGATCCTTGGGAGCGAGGAGCTTACGATGAAGTGGTAGGTTGAGTGTTTCTCGAGTTGGGTTAAGTTAACTGTTCATCAGGACCGATGAGTTGATCAGGATGCGACAGCGGCTAGTTGATTTGCGGAGAGCGCTCTACGGTGAGTTAGTAGAAAGGCGCAAGGTAAGCCCCAAGTCTCTCCTTGTTCGTCATTTACTGATGACTTTCAAGACACCTGGAAACTGGAGTACAATCCTATTGTCGACAGGCCTCTTCTGCTTTTTGCCCTTGAACCCGCAACAAATATCAACTCTTGCGACCAGATATCACATCTACATGCTGCAAAGCGGACGTATGAACGTTTCAGGCATAAATCAGTCGAACATTGAGCAAATAACTTCGTCAATCGACGAGGTAGTGAGAGGTAGCAGCAGTACAGTGTCAGCGCACCTATGAGGGCGGACCAATCGTCAGAGTGTTGCGTCTCGACCATCTTTACGCGGCATTAGAAAATGTTAGGGCCCTCGACGATGGCGACGGACTTCGGTTGCGAGGCGGAGATCAGCTGGTAAAGTCGCCACGAGGGCTTCGGGAAACTGTCCCTATCCAATGGAAATAGAGAATTAATTCACAGTGATAAGCCTTCTCGTCTCCTCTGCGTGTGGCCAGCTGAATTCCTTATCCGATAATGAATTCGTAAAAGAGCGGCGTGTCGGCTTGAAGCCCGGTAATCATTCCGTAGCGCCCGCAAGGCAGCCGAGGCCACGGACGCAGCTATCAATCCTTCCGATAGCTTGACTGCGTTAGGAATAAGAGTCCATTGGCTCAGAGCGAGACGATAACACGGCAGCTTTGCAGATGCAATCAACGTGAAAATTCGGCATGGTGATGGAGATGGCGAAGGACCTCGGTGGGTAGAGACAGGCGCGAGAAGGTATCTTAGTATCGAAGCACCAATCAGCGATTGAGCCGCCGTGTGTCGCCGATATCGACATAGCATTGCAGAAATTGTATCTCAGCTGGCTGAATCTCTTCTTCTCGTAGAGAATATGTCAAATTGGATTGGGCATCTAATTATTGTAATAAACATACTAAAGAAAGTATTAGGGGAAACGATTACCATGTGTTGATGATTGCCAAGCGTTTACGTTATGACCTCTAGAATCCCCGCATGCACCGACCCACCGCGCGGCCACTCGAACCTTGGGACTGAGGTGGGCCTTTAGAGTCCAAGTCATCAGGCGCAAAATGGGTTCAGTTTTCTTACTCTGATACTGACGAGTGTACAATTGTTGTTACGTTGTTCTGTCCGACAGCCGCCTTTGCCTTTTCCACTGTCGATGCAGAAAGCCACTTCCGACGATGGCGACTTCCAATGACCACCGAAAAGTAACTAAACGATCCTCAAACGCGTACGCCATGCTGGCTTTAGATTTTGATCACGTTCAACATTGACATCTGAGAACAGCTGCTCGCGCTGTCGCCGCCAGAAGATCAAATGTTCAGGCCAGCAGCCGTGTTCGAACTGCGGCAAGCGGAACCTGACGTGCATCTTCGATGATAGAGACAACAAAATCTTAGTAACTCAAGGGTGAAAGCTAGAGCCCTTTCAAACGGAGCCACAGTCTCTAATACTATTTAGATATCTCTCCGACCTGCAGGCCAAAGTTGCTCGATTGGAGCATACCCCGGAGGACGTGCCAGGTGCTGCTGAAGCGCGACCAGCAGAGAAAGATGCACCGGGTCGTGCTGAAAGACGAGACTCACCAGACGAGGTAGAGCAACGACAACCTGCGAATCGATCTAGTCCCGGCGGCACGAGGGACAGCTCGCCGAGAAGTAGACAGGCAGATCCTGATGGCGCCAATCTAATGAATCCAATGCTTGAGTCGCCCTCCAAGTTCATGTCATCTTCGAGCGGAAGACCATGTGAGTTCTAAGATGAATCCCCTAAAGGGGCGCGGCTAATCATCTAGTTTACCTCGGCACCTCTTCGAACTGGTCGTTCCATGGCCAGATCCTCAATTTGGTCCATGAGCATATTCACAAATCACCGCTGCCTGGCGCAGACTTGCTTTTTGACGGCTCAGCGTACGATCTCCCATGGGATGGATCTCGAACTGTTCCAGACTCCAGTGCACCTATCATCCCCAGCATCGATTATGCTATTTTCTTGATAAATGCTGTCAAGTTCCATTGTGCTCAGCTTGTGCATCTATTTGACGAGGATGAGTTCAATGCTAATTTGCATGCGTTTTACTCCAACTCCGAAAACGGGGCATGGAAAGAGAGTCTGTGGTATATCCACTTCCTACTAATCATTGCGTTTGGCAAGACATTTGTTCAGCACAAACATCATGCACCGAGGCCACCAGGGGCAGACTTCTTCGTCCAGGCGCTCCAACTCCTTCCTGATACAAACAGACTTTGTAGAGAACCAGTAACAGCAGTAGAGATTCTCTGTTGCATAGCGCTGTATTTGCAAGCCCTCGATTCTCGTAGCGCGGCACACGTCACAATAGGCCAGGCCATGCGCATAGCACTAGCTCAAGGCATGCACACGGATATGCCCGTCGAAAACCTAGGAGAACCACTTGTCCAGCGATGCCGCAAGATATGGTGGACAGTCTACATTCTCGACCGCCAAATGACGGCTTTAATGGGCTTACCGCAATCGATCCAAGACGATGACATCTCTTGCCAACTTCCCAGTTTCAATGGCTCGTCTCAGCGGGCGGCTGCGCTCAATATGCAAATCAAACTAGCCCGCATATATGCGCTAATCACCAGAAGTACGTTACCTGCTCTAGTCTCCTACCTGTCGTTGCTAACATGACTTTACCAGCTGTATATGGTACCAAAGGTCGCCTTCGCAAGAAATTCGTCATCAGCATAAAGGCTGTCTTAGATGATTTAGTGTCGCTTGCAGAAGAGCTCCGGCAGTCGTTCCCTTTACACGCAGATGAGCGTTTCGGTGGCATCTGTAGAATGCCAGCTCATTTACACTTACTCTACTACCAAGTAATAACCCCAGAGAGTCTCTATACGACAGTAGCTGATCTAAACTTACAGTCAATTGTTGTTGTAACAAGGCCGCTGCTATTTTGCTGTTTAAAGAAGATGTTCGAATCGCCGCGCGAAGTACAGCCTCTAATTTCATCAAAGAAGATACGGTCATTATTGCACATGTCCTTGGAGGCTTCGCAAAAGATCTTGAACATTCTTGAGAGTTTGCAAGAACAAGGACTTCTTGGTAAATATCTCGTTAAATTATTCGTGGTTTGTGGACTGACATGAGCGCAGAGACGTTTTTGCCATGGGATCTCGACTCACTCTTCGTATCCACAATGGTTCTCATACTCACTCGATTTGTCGACTTTAGCTTGATGGACAACCAGTCCTCTTGGCTAGACAAAGCATACACCTTCCTAGAAACCATGATATCTAGCGGCAACCGCATCGCAGCATTCCGCGTCATCGAGCTCCGCAAACTGGACGAAATGCTAACTGAGTACACTCTGAGCCAACACCGTCCATCGACTGCATCTCCATCAATGAATGGGCCAGGTCCGGCTATGCGACGGACACTATCATTTCCAGAAGGTTATCACTCCACAGCGGACTTGCTTCACGGAGAAGATGCGATGCTTTACACGGGACTGAGCGACGAAGGCAGTGGCTTTGGGGACGACTTGACAGCCGAGCAGATCCTTGCCGTTGCGGAGTCCATGGACATTGAAGGGACGGACTGGCTTTCTTTTGCAACTTTAGATAATTACCAGATGGTGGATCCAAGCATGTAGCCACAGGCTTTGAAGACTAGAGAGCGTCAATTTGGATTGGTTGCTTGAAAGACTATTAAAACCTTATGTCTACTCTACGCGATGCTACGCTAATGATTTATAGTTTAGACTTCGCCGACTCCTCATCTTGTATGTCGCGAAGTTCCCTTACATCTCCTATCCGCCAGCTAACATCATCATCGAAGCTCTCACCCTTGGTCTTGGGCTTCGGAACCCTCCAGCGCCATCTTGAAATACTTTGCTTGCCATCAGTCTCGTTGAGCAGGTTATCCACCCATTGCCCAACAATCGGGAACATCTTGAAACCATGCCCAGAGTCACCAGATAGTATCATAACTGAAGAGGATGTCTCTGGCACGTAGTCGACAATGAAGTCTGAATCGGCGGTATCGGCAAACCAGCATATAAACTTATTCACCAATGGTCGGTCGGCGAGGTATGGCAGAGTTTGGCGGAGAAGTTCGCGCATCTTCCTCTCGTCTTCCTTTGGTACAAAGCGGAGCACATTCTCCGGCGCCTCAGAAATACCAGTAGCTGGGTTAGTGTTAATGTAGCCACCACCCATAGGACAGAGTTTCAGCAAGTTCGTCTTCGGGTCCGGCTCGAAGAAGAATCCAAGATCGCGGGCATAGGTAACGGGGATACCCCTCAGCGCTGCAGTCTCGTCATCGGTAAGACGAACGTGAGCAACAGACCATGACTTTGCAGACACCTCGGTACCGAGTTCAGGCACGATCTTGTGGGCTGCCGCGCCCACGGTGACGACTACGAGCTTCGCGGCGTGAAATCGTCCGGCCTTCGTCCTGACGCCCACGCTCTTTCTGCTCTGGCCTGTACCCTCATACACTATCTTCTCAATGGCACCAACCTTATCTCCAAGAAAGAACCTCACACCACTTTTCCTGGCTTCCCTGTAGATCCCCCGCAGCGCATTCGCCGAATGCACATAACCATCATATTTGCATACGTAGCCCTTCCAACCGGGCAGGTCGCCGGTGAACTGCCACGCTCCCGCAACATCACGGATATCTTCAGGTCCAGAAATGGTGTGCAGGGAAGGAGCCATTTCAGGGTGTTTGGCAGCAGCGGCTTGAAAGCGGCGCATGGTGTCGGCAGCCTTTTGGGGTGCAGCACCAGACACGCAATTTAGGAAGCCCACGCGGTGGAAGTAAGGTGCAAAGAGGGGCGTTTGCCATGCATGTGTTGCTTCCTGATGATTATTACTTAGCCATTGTATATACTTGGGCTATAGACTCTACTTACAACCGCCAAATTCGTGTAGAAGTCATCCTCGTACTCTGCACGCATGATCTTGTTCAGATCATTTGCGGCTGACCATCTCGATGGGATCTCCTCATCTTTCTCGAAAACTGTGATGTTGGTGTATCCCTTGTTCGAGAGCTCAAGAGCAGTGGAAAGGCCAAAAGCTCCACCACCGACAATAGCGATTGGGTCACTTTTCGAGATGCCCGAGATGCCCATCGTGGAAGATGTGGAAGTAGCCGTGAAGCGTTTGGCGGGTCCAATAAAGAAGACGTAACCATGTACCTCAATGGGAGGCGTGAGAAGTATTTACGCGGCTGTTCCTTCAGAACCAACAGCCGATTCCACACGTCTACGCTATCGAAGCCCAAAATGCATCCACGGAACACTGTCCGGCATTCATCTCATCATGTCATGCCAGGCGTCGTAGGATTACTACCTACAGTAGGTATTACCCCGCCACAAGCGAGAGGATCCTCTCGGTCAAGCGCCGATTGGGTCGTTGCTCTGAAAATGCAAGACCGGAAAGACGGCGGGCCTATCGCACCTACTTGCCTAATTGGGATGGACGCAAATGCTGTGCTAGACTGACTGTGGCCGAAGGAAAGCGAGCGACCGCTTAGAATATTGATGCCCGAACGGATGCAATTGCGAAAGCGTAATGAGTGGATGGGTGGATTGACGAAGTTTAGACGACTTCGGAAGAACTGAGTATGCCTAGATCATACACGCCATCGACTCTAGTACCGCAGGTATGATGGAGCTAGCCCTAAGACGCGAAACATCCGCGCCGCGTTTTTCACTTCTCAGGTTCTCCCGTCATGACACAGGATCTTCATTCGAATAGCTTCAATACAGATTGGAGAGGTAGTAAACTACCGAGAATATTAGCAGGAGATGTCGCTGCTGCTGCTGTCTCCGCAACAGCCATAAGTCCTTTGATCACAGCTATCGATCGGTCAGCGCAACAGACCCGGATACATACATAGACTTGAAGACTGACAAGAACACTACAGATCCGTTGTCGAAAATGCTGCCTCAAGTAATTGCCCTCTCTTATCGACGTTGAAAAGACACGTCCTTTGTTCTTTCCGCCATCCGCGACTCTTCTTTGCAGCAAAGCCATTCTTTTATGTCTGGACGTTGTATGCGGCAACATACACTACCGCCAATGGAGTTGAAAGCGTGGGGAAAGCATTCACATCGGAGGCCAATCATCTCTTGGTCAGCTCGATTACCTTCCTTTCGACATGTCTTGTGAATGTGCCTTTAGGGGTATGGAAGGATGTTCGTTTTGTGCAACTCTACGGACGGCCTACGACTCCAGGGAACGCTCTTAATGCGCCCTTAACGGCAAAGGCGGCATCCAACCAAGCACAGCCACCTCCAATGCAAAGATCGAAGTTTCCAAGAATAGTAGGCGCAACGTTCCTCTTCCGCGACGCTATCACCATCTTTGGGTCAATCAACTTACCGCCTATGTTGACTTCCTCAATCCCGGATTCATCATTCTCCAGTCCGGCAATCAAAATGGCTGCAATGCAGATTTTCACGCCGGTACTTTCACAGGTCTTTGCTACACCGGTACATTTGCTCGGTCTAGATCTCTATAGTAATCCGCACAGTTCGAAGGCGGAGCGTATGTCGAGGATGAGAACAAGTTTAGGGCCTACAACTGCGATGAGATGTTCTAGAATTATTCCGGCTTTTGGAGTCGGACTGGTTTTGAATACGGAGTTGCGAGAGTATTTCCATGATAAGGCGGGAGTAGCAGCCACTGACTGAAAGGATGATCTTGCGACGGTTTAATGTAGGAGCTACCTGAAGCTACAGGGAAAAAGGATAGAGCGATATCACGGCATTTTATGGCGTTCTGATTACAAATGAAAGTAATATCTCGATGGAGATTTCTACCATGATTTTGAGCAATTAAGAAAGCCTCCTAACAAAGACAAGAACACGACTCTACAATTGAGTCCGAATATAGAATGCTAGCCGGATGCCTCCTTACCTAAAGTCCGATATCGTAGCTCGCGTTGCCCGATTCAAAGCGCCATCCGTTAACCCCGCATTAGCGAGCTTCTAGAAGGAGGGCCGTTTTGGGTCATCATTGGGTAATAGATATGCGTCTCAAGCTCGGCTCTACTTATCATCTTCGCCGCTGGATGTACTAACAGTGACAGCTAATCGTGTCACGCCCAACTTGGTCTTCGTATGCGATCGGTAAGCCACCCGTCTCAACGGGAGGTCAGCGACGGTCACGGGGAAAGTGATGCCCCACGTATTCGGTGAGGAGCGGGGTCATGGACGACAGCGATGGAGGTACGATAAGATAAGAATATCTCTTTGGAGGAGTGTGTGTGAACAGTTACGACAGACTCTTGAACTCTCGAGCTAGATCTATTCTTCCTTTGCTCGATACTGCTACTGCCATTGTATCTTTGCTCTGCAACTTTCACGCTCAATTGGCACCATAGCAAGAGCAAACATGCTTCAACCCCGACTCGGCGGCACGACGTTACGATGTGTGGCAAGCAGGAAAGGACTCGCTGGATTGAGCACCATTGAAGTGCGATGGAATTCAACGACCGCAGTGCCACGTGGAAAGACCGATACTACACAGATACCGTCGCAGTCACTCGCTCAATACCCACTGGCGGTCATGCCCACTGGAATGCTTCTGCGCTCTCTCTTCATCGCAACAGTATCATCCAACAAGTTCCTCCTCATACCTTCACTTCACCTCCTTTCCTTCTTCTCAAAATCGAACCGGAGTTACCTGTTTAACGTTGATCGGAACCCAGTGTTGAAAGCAATCTTGAAGCGGACGCTGTACAACCAATTTTGCGCGGGAGAGACAGAACAAGAAACGAGAGCATGTGTAAAGCAGTTGAAAGATCTCGGGTTCAAAGGCGTTATCCTGACCTACGCAAAAGAGATGGTTTTCGATCATAACTCCAAGTCGCCAAACCACCACACATCGGACAAGTTTGTCGAGAAGGAGGTCACAGTGACGAACGACACAGATATTGAGGCGTGGCGAGAAGGAAATTTAAGAACCGTTGATATGATCTCTGAAGGTGACATCCTCGCTTTGAAGTAAGTAAAACGTGACACTCGCGGCAAGGATCTTGCTTACCCTCCTACAGAACAACAGGCGGTGGCCCAGTAGTCTCGGAGGCCTTCAGAAAAGGAGAACTACCGCCCCAGCAGATGCTCGACACTCTGGACGAAATCGCCGTGAAGTGCAAAGAGCGGGGCATCCAGATAATTGTCGATGCCGAATCTCAACAATGGCAAAAGGGCATTTCTCGCACCGCTCTCGAGCTCATGCGCAAATTCAACACGGACGGAAAAGCCGTCATCTACAACACTTACCAAGCATATCTGAAAAGCACTCCATCTGTCGTCGCTCAGCACATGGCTGAGGCAGAGAAAGACGGCTTTACACTCGGCTTGAAGCTTGTCCGCGGTGCATACATTCTTTCAGACGACAGATCCTTAATCCACGACACGAAAGAAGACACCGACAACGCATACAACGGCATCGCACAAGGCGCTCTCCGCCAACAAATCGGCGACTTTGGTGCATCTGGACCCAACGCTCGCCCCTTCCCATCAGTCAACCTCTTCCTCGCATCTCACAACCGCGATTCCGTCCTCTCAGCAAACAAACTCCACCGACAGCGCCTGGAAGCAGGTCTTCCCACCGTCCCCGTCGCGTTTGGACAGCTGCACGGTATGTCGGATGAGGTTAGCTTTTCTTTGTTGGCGGAGAAGGGAGAGAATGAGCTTCCGCCTGAGGTATTCAAGTGCTCGACTTGGGGAAGTATGGGTGAGTGTGTGGGTTATTTGCTCAGGCGAGCGGTGGAGAATCGGGATGCGGTGTTGAGGACGAAGGATGAATTTGCGGCGCTGAGAGCGGAGACGAGGAGACGGTTCTTTTCGACATAGTCTACTAGAATTTGCACTTGAGGGATGATGATGCCATTAGATCAAATCGATGTAATCTTCTGATAGAGCTGTATGCGATGGTGGCTTTCAACTAAGTCGTTGTGAAGTGATTGCACGTGATGAGTAAAGGCATCTCGATTGAACACTGAAGATTGGCGGCGCACTCGTCACAGCTCCTGGTATGCGGGTCAACGGCTAGATGCGGTATTACATTCAGTGGTGCAGGTGGATCTACAGGCGGATCTAGGCTCCGTAGTCGGTGATAGTAACGATCCAATCAGAAGCAAGGCCAACCGGGCAATATCCCGAGTTCCATCAGAGCTACGTTCTTGTAGGTTGCCACGATTATCAAGTAATTCTTTTTTGCAATCTTACAACAAATACTGTGGTCTTCACAAGAAGCAGTAGAGCCCAGTTGTCGTCTAGGTAGTTCTGACAGCTTCTCTTCCAACCGCGTCTTCTCCGATTACGATCCCAAAAATGTCTGGCAAAACCCTATGCATTCTGGGTTGTGGTAAGTTACCTCAAACTTTATATATGTGATGCCGCTCTGACAGTTATACCAGGTAACCTTGGAACACCCATTCTGAAGAGTTTGATCAACGCGTCCGGGGACTCACAAGCAGCAAAGTTCGACAAGTACATTGCGTGCGTGCACAGCGAGAGGTCAGAGAAAAGACTAAGCGAGCTATTTCCCGAGCACAAGGAGTCAGGGAAACTAGTGATCTCAAGAGGCGACAATGCTAAAGCCGCACAAGAATCCGATATCATAATCCTCGGCGTCGATCCATCTGAGGTTGAAGCCACACTAAAGCAGGACGGCCTTACACAAGCACTCAAGGGAAAACTACTTATTAGTGTCGCCGCTGGCTGGTCACGGGAAAACCTTGAGAAACTCGTCTCAGCTGGAGATGTGTCGAAAGAGGAGGAGAGAACATGGGTACTCCGCACCCTTCCCAATGTCGCTGCTCAAGTCTCTCAATCACTCACCGCTATCGAAGACCCCGCTGAGGGATTTCCCAGCAAGTACATGGAAATTGCCGATGCCATTTTCAGCCAAGTAGGAAAAGCAGTGCACATTGCGCCTCGATTGATGAGCGCAACAACCGCAGTCGGTGGCTCAACACCGGCGTTCTGGGCCGTCATCTGCGATGCCTTTATTGATGCGGCGGTCGCTGTGGGTCTGCCTCGACATATAGCACAAGCCCAGATTTACCAGAGCATGAGGGGTACCGCAGAAATGCTACAGAGTGGTATCCACCCAGGTCTCTTGAAGGATATGGGGACGAGTTCGGAGGGATGCACGATTGGTGGTATCATGGTGATGGAGGAGCAGGGTGTGCGAGGCGCGCTTGGAAAGGCGCTTCGAGAATCTGTGACGATTGCACGGTTGATGGGAAGTGGAAAGGAAGATCTCCATGTGAACGACACTCGGCAGTCGTAGAAAGGTGGCTCGTTAGCTTAAGGATACGGGTCGAAAATGAAGTAAGTACACAGTCACCGCTTTTGGTTGTGACTCTTATGTTCTTGCATATACCGTGTAGTTCATTCGTCGCTTTCTGCTCATGAGCCGTGAACCATGGTTCGTACCCATAGTATAACACCATGAATTTTCGTCCTCAACTCAGCATCTGCCACTCCTGCTCTACTTCTACTCAACACATTCTACTCTTGCGAAACGAACTGGAAAACGAACACTTTCATAAACAAATATGGAAAAGTATACACCACTTCCAGCATGGACTTTCGTCAAACAAGCGAGCGGTCCAGCCAAACAACAGACGGCTGTTTCCATGCTCCGCTTCTTAATCGACCATTTGGCCTTTACCTATAACGTCAATCTTAACGAGCTTCGCCTTGTGTTGTTGGGAACTCCAGTTGCCTCAACATATGACGCTAAATGTGGTGAATACTCCATCCTTTCACAATATGATCGAAACAACATCGTGGAGCTTGCTACAATCGTCGCCCAAACCAGCCGCAAAATCGAGCGGCAGCATAACAGCTCCATTCGGGAACGAGACTTCAAATACATCTACGATAATGTAATTATCCCAGCCAAGGAGATCAATGTTCAACCCGGCGTTATTCTTTCCATCCTCAACGACTACCTAGACCATCGCAGCAATCCCTGGAAACGGTTTCGAGCAGGACTCCAAGCAACAGATAGACAATGGCGGAATCCATTTTCGTGGCTCATCTGGTTGAACAAACGCCGACTAGCGATACAACTCGTTTCAGATGACGTGCTGAATGGGTTGGTTGCTCCCAATGAAGATACTCGGATTCTCATCGGATCAGCGATAGCGCGCACGAGCAATCGATATCTGTGGTTTTGGTCGGACATGCTCACGATAGGAAGAGGCCTCTACTCGGGGTGCGAGGCCCAGCGGTTGGTGGAAGAAGCGTGTAATGCGGGGAAGCTGAATGCGCTCATAGAGTAGTTGGGCTAGGCAGTGATCGCCTGCGAAAGTAATTTGACTGAAATCGGCCTATACGACACCCCAAGCCCATACCCGTCAGAACTGAGCCATCTAGTCTTAGTTTGAAACTAGTAATGAACTGTAATGAACACTTACGTTCTTCACTGTTTCCAGAAATGCAATCCATTCTTGTGTACGTCCTAGACGCTAGCTGTTCAGTAGATACCATGGGTATGAGTGAGCATCTAGGAAACGTGACTTGTGAACTGAAAATGCTGCGAAGGCCTCCAGCAGTAGTTATCCCATTATCATGGTGAACAAGTACTGTCGAAGTGATGCATTGCTGGATAAGTCCTCGAGACACTCCCGGCCATGCTGTTGTGGGCAAGGTTCAAAATCTCAAAATGATGCGAACACCTTCACGGTGGCCTATCCTCAATGCATCAGTATGGAGAAGTTGAGGTCACGGTTTGGGCTAGGCAATTCTGACTGCGTCTGAGATAAACTAATCTGCGTGCTATCCAGCTGCACTGCGGGTCGGTATCTGCCTGTTCTTGCGAAGATCCCCCAAATTCCTCTGGGAATCTGATAGCGGTGCAATAAGAGAGTGGATCCTCGTTCAATGCTGCGAAGGCCTTCAGGCTCTCCCAAATTGAGCCTGCAGAAGCTTCCAGATTACACGTGGTGTTGTGGCCGTGCTCCCGTCGCGCCTTCCTCATACATAAGATTGCCCAAACAGCCCGACAACGTCCCCGCCGCCATTCGACTCAACTCACCCCACCTCACGCCCAATTCTCACCTTCCAACCCGCCGATTGATCTCACTCACCTGCAGTGGAATCATGGCGCGCCCAAAGCGATATAAAGCTCAGCCTCTGGCGTATCACTGCGGCCTCTGCGGTCAAACTTTCAAGACGCGAGCGGAACTGAGCGCCCATACAGCGAATCACGCCGACAGCGTTCCTGCAGCACTATCTTGCCCGGTATGCACATGGGAGTTCTCTGACTCTTTGGCTCTTGAACAGCATCTCATGCAAACTGGGCACGGATCTCCAGAATTTGAATGCGATACGTGCGGCAAACACTTCATATCGAAGCAGGGTCTCGAGCATCATTATAAGCCGCCGTCTAACTGCCTGAAGACACCAACTACGCCATCAGCAGCTCTGTCAGTTCAGTACTATAAGGCACAGGTAGCCATGGCGATCCACTGCGATCGGTGCTCGAAGACCTTCAACAGCCAGCGAGAATATACTGATCACCGGAGCTTTCCAGACGGTGAATGCGCCGACCACAAGAAGCGCAATCAATCAGCACGGTCAAACTATATTGACCTCGACCAGCCGCGGCAGACAGAGAATGCGGTCTTGGGTTACCACGATAGGCCGGACTCGCCAGACGATATGAGCACAGATGACGAATGGTGCCCTGACTGCACCACTGTCTTCAAGTCCAAAGCGAAATACAATGCGCATGCCTTGCGATGTTCCTCACAGGCGAAGTCGAACGGACAATACGCGAACAGCTCTCAAGCGGCCTTGGTAACTCCACAGTCCTCTGAGGTACACCAGGCTACACTATCACCGGTGAAGCAGCGTCAAGCCGTGGACGAACACGTCGCCGTCCAGAAGGATTCAAGATCGCGTGCCAAAACTCCACAGTCGTCTGAGGCACATCAGGCTGCACTATCATCAGTTCAACCTTCACCGACTGGCCTTGCGTCGTTCACTTGTGTCGTTAAGGGCTGTGGAAAGTTATGTAGATCGGAAGCCGGCCTCAAGGTCCATCAGGCCGACGTCCACGGTATTGGCGGCAAAGCACTGGACCTCCACGGCAGCCAATCTTTTATGCTGAATCAGCGCGTGCGCGAGCAGCTGAAGTCAGAAGGCCTCTTGCGACCTCCTGGAGGTTCTCCACGTACCAACGGTCGTGGCGGTCGAGCAGCACCCACGCCTCCGCCTATGAGGGCACTTGCTCCAGCTCCTGCAAGGATGACTCCGCCGGCGATTCCACCTGTTATGTCTCCTGCCCCTGTGCCAGTTGGTCAGCACATGGGTGGTGATGCTGAAATAGAGCAAGCGAAGTACGTCCAAGGCAAGATTCTGCGCCTGCTTATCCAATCCGACATCCTCATTCACCACAACGGGAATATGACCGTCTGCGGCATCAACTGGACTCGTATCGGCGTATCTAGACAGCATGATGCTGTCAAACTGTTCGATGACATGTGCCATCTGCCCAAGATCCTTCAAGGCGAATATCTTCCTTCACCGACCACCTTCAAGGACGAATACGCCGTCCAATACCCCGTTAACGACTTCCAGGCTTCACCCAACCGCGATCTAGCAAAACCTGGTCTCGGCATTGTCGTTCTCTCGTGCAGCAAGATTCTGCTCACGGATGGCCGTCAAGAAGTCGTCAAAATCGCAGCTATCGACCTCGTCACCGGACGCATCCTGATGAACCACCTCGTGTGCAACGATCCACACGCACACGTCGCAAACTGGCGCTCCTTAGTGACTGGACTATCCGGTTGGCATGACATGGAGGGAGCGCGACAGGCCGGATACAAGATCTTCAAAGGCTGGCCTGCTGTTCGCTCCGCGTTATGGAAGTTCGTGGACAAGGAAACCATCATCGTTGGACACAATTTGCGATCCGACCTCGATTCTCTGCGTATGATCCACGGTCGAGCTGTCGATGTCGCAAAGGTGGTGGAGAAGGCTGCCAAGGGCCCGTTGTCAAAGGCGCAGCTGAGCCTAGATAGTCTGTGTCGAGCCTATCCGAACGAGCAGTTGAAGACTGACTTGAAGTACGGTCGCGACTGTCTGATGAATGCGTTTGCGACGCGCGAGTTGGGTCTATGGGTTATTAAGAATAAGGAGCTCTTCGAGAAGGATGTGAAACAGAAGAGCTTGGACTACCAGCGGGTCATGCCAAAGGCTACTACTGCCTAAGGGCACATAAGAGAGTGAATTTGGTGGGTTTTGGACTTGATACCGAGATAAAAATGAGAAGGCTGCAATGAGAATGTACATAATAGCTGAAACGAGATAATAAGGGCGTATGACGGAGAAATGCAACTATCATGAAAAAACCTACATGTCCATCTCGCATTGAATTCCTCCCGGGTGCTTTAAGACCAAATCGGAATCCCGGCTTGAGACCATCAAGGACCTCCTGGAGTGGACATAACAGGAGTGCAACTTGGCGTTTCTTACACCCTGTACACCTACATCTTACCAACATCATACTATCTGTCTCGTGCTCTAAACTCACTCCCCCCTCTTCTCCACCTCCTTCTCCACAACATCCACCACAAACGCACCCCCCAACAAAATCGCCGGCTCCTCAATGCTATGATGCTCATAGCTCAACGTCCCCACCCCGCCCGCCTCCAGAATCAAACTGGGATTATCCTCCAGATTCTTCCCTACCCACCTTGCCGCAAACGCGCGTAAAATATGCCCATGCGCAACTATCAACACGTCGTTCGGCTCCCCCGTCTTCCCCTTCCAGCCTGCGTCTTTCCCGAATTTGCCCGCGTGGTACTTGGAGCGTATGTCGGCGATGAGGGCGTCGAGCCGGTGCGTGATGTCAGCGGGCGACTCGCCGCCTTCGCAGCCGTCGCGCCATATGTCCCAGTCTGCGTTGAGGCCGCGTTGTTCGCGCTCTACGCGGATGTCGGCGGTGATTTTTCCTTCGTAGTCTCCGTAGTCCCATTCGCGGATCGAGTCTGTTACTTGGATGCGCGCGGTGGTGCGGATGTCGCAGGGGGAGGAGTCGGAGGAGTTGGAGGTGGAAGAGGGGGATTGATCGTGCCATGGATATCTATCCCGACAGCCCAGGTTGAGGAGTTCGAGAGTGCGTTGGGCGCGTTTACGAGGGGATACATAACTAAACAATTCCAATTCAGAATGTTAGCTATCTTCACTCCCCTTCTTCGCCCCATCCATCCAATCGTGCAATTAATCAACAGGACCTTACAACAACTTACATATGCGCCAAATTCCCCGGCACTATCAACCGATCATCACCCACGAGCGCCTTCCCCGTCGCTCGTATGCGCTTCTCGCCATTCGCTGTGAGGGGAATGTCCGTACTTCCTGTGTGCCGGCCGTTGAGCGACCATTCTGTTTCGCCGTGGCGGACGATGAAGACGCGGGGGTCGGGCATTGTATGTGGTAGGAGTTTGAAACAATCTCTTGTGCTAACAGACTAGTATGGGGAAATATAATGGGGAATTAGGCAAACGTCGGAATGAAGAGGGCGCGACGAAGGAATTGGAAGATAGGAATGAATTGGTGGGAAAGTTGCGGAGTTCTCGGAGGTTTGCTGTATGACGTTGTTGGGAATAATTAAGGGTTATGGTGGGGCAGGGTAAGGTCAGGAACCGCGATGATGGAGGGGTAGCTCCGCGCGCGTTCTCTGACTTATGTCTATAGTCAGCGTTGGTCATCTCCGTATGTAGAATTAGAGTTGTCGATGCAGGACAGATTATGGTTCCCAGGACGGAAAGAGGAGTGGAATTGATGCAGGTAAGGTATATTGGACGAACACGGCCCTTGAGGGCTTGAGTATATACTATTAACGCGAGCAGCTATTGTGATAGCGAAAGCTACGATTGCTCATAACGTGTCTTTCGCAGACTGTAGGTGTCGTTCATTGCATGCATATCGGCCGTTCTATCGTTCCGCAAAATCTCAGTCCTCGTCCGCGACGCACTGGTCGTAAAATTCTTTTGAATATTAGCCCCAATTTCATTCAAAAGCTGGTCATCGACCTACCATTCTGTACCACACACTTAGCCCCCTTCACACACTTCGTGCACCCTGTCCAAGGCTTGCCATCCCAGTAACCTCCACACTGGTAGTAGAACGGCACAGGGCATGCAGTGCTGCTTGGTCCTGTCCCAAGGCTGCCGGTCTTAGTGGGCTTCACTGTGGTTTGGATTGTAGTCTAGACCGGAAATTCAGTATTATAGATACGACGGAAAGAGGAGAGCAAAGTTCAAGTACGATGCGGCCATGGGGAACGACTAACCTTGCTCGGTTCCGGTGTCGATTTGACTTTGGTACTATGCTTTGGTGGATAAGGCTCATGAGGCGGATAAGGCTTGTGCGTTGGTATTGCTGTAGGCTTTGGAATGGCCGAAGGAACTGGTGTCGAGCCGTCGTTGCATTGCCCTCCGATACATGTTATGATGTACGTCTGCCGCTTTTCAATCTGATTGTTTGCAGGAGCCTGGAACGTGTCAGTAATGATAGATGGCGGAAACAACACTTCACATACCGCCAGGCACATTGCTGGGAATGATGCGAAAAGGATGGCGAGAGTTGTGAACTGCATGGTGACTTCGTTTGGTCAAGGCACTTCTTTGTCGGTGCGTAAAGGTCGAGGATCAACTGCCGTGAGAGATACAACCCCTAGGCATTACCAGCATCTTATACTACGATCTGACGCTTGCTGCCAACTGCCATGCCCGGGGAATGTATCACACGATCGATGAAGATATCGGGGGTACGAGCTTCGTGCATGCGCGGAACCTCTAGAGGTACAATTCTAGATGTAGCCAAGACAGGATACGAGCCTTTCCATCTGTTGCTGCGTTGATATAGATTGGCATATGCAGGCTTTGCTTCCCTAGCCATGGTATAAGGCTGTTGATCAGTCTGATCGGATACCAGGGCAAACCGGATAACGTGGACGTCAGGTATAATCCGTGGGCCCGGGCGCTCAGAAGCGGAACACCTCAGTACTGGTTCTCGTAGGTAGTGTTGCTCGGTAGTTACAAGCTATGGGAGAGTATCCAGGCAACGCTGTCGGTGTGTGTAGTATACAATTCCGCGCACCCTCCCAGCCACCAAATTTTACTGGCAATCTCACACACGTTTCCACTCCCAAAACGAGCCTCGCTCACGTTCCAAGACCCTTCAAGAACGTGGTTGATGCTATTCTCGTCTTGCAGGTTAGGTGGGACGTGTTTACCCGCATATTAACATTATGTTACCCCGTCGAGCCATCCACGTCGGTTCCAAGCACAAGATAGCGGCCAGGTGCGAGTATCGTCATATCGCAAGTGAGGATATTAAACGATACGAATCATCGTGACTAGTTTCCGGAGCAAGGCGCGAGAACCGAGCAAGAGTGATAAGCATTACCAGCTGAGAGTTCTGGGACCGGGTAAACGGGAAGGACGAAGGGGACGATGCACGAGAGAGAGGACCAGGATCTCGGATCGCAAGGCCTTGACCGTGGTGTCACACGGCTCGGAGCAACTAGAGTGGTCGTGGCAGCGTCGGTGACGTGTGCGAGAGGAACTAATTGTGGCATCTCCGGCAATCCTCAAATGGCATGTCCGTTGCCTTCCTTCTCTTCTACACCCCCGTTGCCCAGTAGGTCTCCTACGCCTATCCACTTCCGAAGCAGAAATGCGCCCTGTGGCCTCAGCTTCCTGTAGTATGCATCCTCTTTCCCCAGAGTTTCGAAGTTGCGCTTCTTGTACCACTCCAACCCCTCTTCGTTCGCCTCCCATACATGCGCTGTCACGCATCTCACACTATGCAGTTCGACTGCCTTCTTGACAACGGCTTGTAGAAGATGCATAGCAATACCGTGCGAGCGGTAGGGCGCGAGGATGCCAATTGTGGATATGTATAGCTGGGAGGAGGGAAGAAGGCGACAGCGGACAGCACCGACCAAGTGTGGTTTTTCAGGTGTTGAATTGTCAGAGTCGTTCGAGGTAGGAGACGAATGCCATAAGGCAACAAGCGTGATGCTGTGGTGTGGCTCGGTCATGGTCTCCTTGTAGAAGGTCTCTGGGTAGGGTATGGGTAGTGTGAGAGCATTCAGGCGCTTGAAGGCGGGCATAAGCTCTTCGGTAAGCGGTGCGAGTTCAACTTTAGGAGGCAGTGGGCGGAGGGCGAATAGTTGTGGTATGGACGGCTTCTGGACTGGGAGTGTGACGGGCGTGGGCACTCTCGAGGGGCCGGCAGGCGTGACAGTCCGCGACGGACGGGGGCTCTTCTTCGATTTGGGCCTCGATGGGGCTTGGAGGAAGTCATCTGGGATATCATTCCAGTTGTCCATCGCTGACGGTACGGCTGTGGTAGCAGATGGAACGCGGGCAGGTGCGGTGGCCGATTTTGGAGGCGGCGGCGGTCGATTTGGAGTCGTCTTCGCTATAGGAGGTGGCTTGGTAGGTTGGTCATTCTGAGCGGTAGCGGTGGGCTTCTTGAGCCAGTTGTTCAGGGACGACTGCAGCATTTCGAGGGTGTTGAATGAGGCTATTGCAATTGAATATGATATTGTCGGTCTGAGGGAGTACTTGGGAGTTCAGGTGGGGCCCTAAAGGTCAGAGAGTAGTACCAGCAGTCTCCTCTTCTCCAGCTCGTGATCTATTTATGTGGGATTGAGTCTGCATTCCGCGCAAAGGCAACGTCGCGATAACTTTCTGGTGTCCCATCGTGCCTGCCGATCATTGCTGCATCTGCCGCTAGCGCGCTTTCCTCGGCCAAGCCGTGAGCTCCGACTTCTTCCAGTGCAACACCGTCGCGCATCGCATCCCGCAGCTCCGCCAACACAGCAATGGGGGCTGAGAACTCGAAACCCTCTTCGGAGGTCAAGCAGCATGTCTTCTCGTCGTATGTCGCCCTTGGCCGCATCAATGGCTCTAGCCCTGCGCTGCAGATACCCGGACATGTTGATGAACCTTTGCTGATAAGTTTGCGCGCAGAGACCATCCCGTGCGGTTCTCGAACCAGCTCGTGAATTCGCTGCAGGAGAACACTTTCGTGAGTCGCCTACCATGTGGAAACAGATACCCGTGACGTAGGGCTGACAGATGGACCAGACGGACTCGACACGCTCCAAGCAACAGGAACTCCAATACCAAGAACGCCTGACCGCTGAACTCGAGAAACTGCGCGAGCAAGAAACCCAGAACTTTGCCAAGTTCAGCGAAACCCTTTCCGGCGAGCCTGAACAGCCCAGCGAGCCCTCGTTTGTCGAAAAGATCTCAGACGCAACATCCAGCAAGTCGACCCTCGCGGAGAAGCAAAGACAGAAGGACATGAGCAACCAGACCGTGACCAAGGAGATTGAGCAGCTGAAGGCGAAGCTCGAGAAGAGGCGGAAGCTGGAGCAGGTCGATGCGGAGCTGAACAAGGCGAAGGAGGCTGTTGTTGCGTGCTTGAGGACGAATGACCGACGGCCGCTGGACTGCTGGAAAGAGGTCGAGACGTTCAAGAAGGAGGTTGGACGGTTGGAGAAGGAGTTTGTAGAGAGGACGATCCGATGAGTGCATGTGATCGGATACGGGCATGCACGTGAGGTTTCGATTAGGGTTTTTGTACAAATAGGCAGGGTGTGGTATAGTACCCAGATGGGCTGTTCTCTGTTCAAGTATCTTCATATTGGTCGCACTTTCCCTGTCTCCTTCAATTTCGTCATCCAGTCTGCTCACCGTTCTCTTACTTCTCTCGCAAAACATGACGTAATGCTCGCGTGTCGTAGTATCTGTTCTTCTCACATCGACCTTTTATTCTCATGGTGTCGCACATACATCACACTGCACACCCACGTGTCTTCCTATGGTCTGCACTTCTACCGATTCTGCTCGCCTGTTGCACAAGATGGGCCGCGCTCGAGTACCATGTGGCCGCAGCTTGTCGCAGCGTTCACTCCCACCTTCACCATGTTTGATAGGTTGCTGCCTAGTCATACTCCAATCTCACGCCCACTGTAGCTTTCTTATGCTTCAAGTTTCAGCTCTGCCACCCTCGTCTCTCACCTTACTCCACGGTCCGCACTTTTGCGACACCTTACCACTGCGAAAGCGACAAAGAAGCCGACCACAACACTACCTTAACGCAGCAACAACGATTCTGTCGCGACGATGTCCGGCCGCAGTCTCGAGGATGCTATCTCATTCAGCGACGATGAAGAAGAGGCCGCAATCTACTCGGAGGACGAGGTAGAATTCCAACGGTACGACTCAGATGAGGACACCGACGACGACGATGAGCCACTTGAAGATGAGAGCGACGACGACGAAATCTCAGCCTTTGACAATGCGCCACCGATCTTCGCTCCTCCACCAGAAACCTTCGAGCTGCCGTCCCTTTCACTCGATTGCGGTGATATCCGTCCCGGCCATGTCGTCGAGCTCGAAGACCATACCGAAAGGACATCGAAACACCTTATCTCTGGCGATTTCCTATTAGTCCGCAGTATCATTGAGGATGTACATACAGAGGAAGTTGTGATTAGAGGATACCGAATGCGACGCGTTGAGTATCTGCCACCGCTCTTTGATCGTAAGTGAGTCTCAAGAAGCATTGACAAACGCTATTAACAAATTTTAGGCAAGCTCAATGACCTGGTCATGCTGATTGAAGTCCAAGAAGGCGACGAGAGGCCGCGCTTCGTCCAGGGCCTAGAAGATGTATCTCCAGAAGAGGTCACTCGCATTCGCCGATGCATCTTCACACATCTCGACTATAATCTGCTCGGCCAGTCGCACGTTAATCGGCGGGTGCCACTTCGACTAGAAACGAAGTCTGAAACAAGGGAATGGGTTTTTAGTCATGGCAAGCTCATCTGTCGCTGGGTTTACGTTATGGAACAACATCCCAAGATAAAGTCGTGCGGTGGCGAGGTCCGTCGCATGTACAAGAGAGAAGTTGCGGACTTCTCGCAACGCGTCTTTGACTCAAGTACTTCTTCTTCGACTGCGACGCCAACACAGTCAATCATACCTATAGAGCGCGCCCGCTCAAGTCCCGTTGCTTCTCCGACCCAGAGCCATAGGCGTACAGGCTCCATACAAGAAGTTCCTCAGCGTGTTCCGCAGAAGAGCCGTATTTACACATATGGGGACGGCTATTGCGGTTGTGGAGGTGCTTCTGAGGGTGCTCAACAAGCCGGCTACAAGGTTCTATGGGGTCTTGAGAAAGATCCTACAGCGATGGAAGCCTATAGGAAGAACTTTCCAGGCGCGATGCACTTAGAAATGGATGCACATGACTTTCCTGACGTGGCGAAACGTTGCATTCACGGCTGCGACCATCTGCACATGAGTTGTCCATGCTGCTTCTGGAGTGAAGCCCAGTAAGTATTCTGCGTGTACTTGTCTCGAGCTCTGCTAATTGGGTCTAGCACCAACGAAGGGAAGAACGATGAAGCCAACATTATGACACTGTTTACAGTTGAGGCCTGGCTTAACAAGCTGAAGTCTAGGACCTTCAGTCTGGAACAAGCACCCGGTCTGCTTAAGCTCGAAAAGCACCGAATGTTCTTCCGTATTCTCTTAAACGGCATCCTAAGTCGGGGTTACAATGTCCGGTGGAAGATACAAGACCAGGCTTGGTTTGGTATTGCACAACACCGAAGGAGACTTATCTTCGTTGGCGCTAAGATTGGCACTCCATTACCACCTTTCCCAAGCCCAATCCACGGTCCACCAGGCAGCGGTCTGAAGCGGTTCGTCACTATCGAAGATGCACTGCGACCTTTGCAACAAGCCCATAGCTTTCGACGACGGGATCCATACCACCAACCCGATCTTGAGAAGCAGTTGAACGAAAAGGCATTCGACCCACATACCAACCTGGCAAAATGCATCACGACCTCAGGTGGCGACAATGTGCATTACTCTGGAAAGAGGTCCAACACCTGCCGAGAGCTGTCTCAATTTCAAGGCTTCAAACCAACCTTCCACTTCACGGGTTCCGTGACGGAGGCAAAGAAGCAATGCGGCAATGCCTGGCCTGTGAAATCAAACACGGTTTACTTCCTCACGTGGGCGGCACATATGGAAGCATTTGATCACGGATTCATCGACACCGAAGATGAAGTGCTTGACCTTTATGACTTCCTTGAGAAAAAGGGCATCACCATTCCGAAGCCCGCACCCATCGACATCGACTTGTTTAACACTCCCGCTCCTGTTGCACGTCCTGGTGTCGTTGAACCGGAATATCGATACTTGCCGCGTATCGACAAGACCGTCCGACCTCGATTCCCATTGCAGCTATGGGGAAGACGCAAGGAGATCGACCCTCTGCCGCAGCGTAGGAGGAGAGACCGCGCATTGCAGCCCTTCACCTTCTCCAGTGGATTCGAAGACATCAACGAGCGCTTCACCACACGAGGCTCCTTGACGGTGATTCCCCGCAGGAGGCACCGAGTGGCATCTGACGACGGTGACTCCACCTCTCGAGCGAGTGTAACGGTGATTCCGCGAAGGAAGCGCAGAATGGTCACTAGCGACGACGACATCATCACCATTGATGACTCGGATTAAGCAGCGTACGACGCCTGCACGATTCCGCATGAAGCTCTTTGGTGGGCTTTAAGAGTTGTTACGCAGCGAAACTTCAATCTTCCTTAGGTTGTTTGGAGAATATTGAATCGGCGCCAGCATCCGTTGCGACAATAGGATCTGCAACGTTGCATATGAACGACTGCTTTCTCGCACTTCGAGCACAGGAGGCATTCGTCGCTGTGACCGGCGGAAACTCTCGATATACATTACCTCTCCTTCTTTTAGATCTTTTGTTTGATTCGCTGCGATGGTGCGCCACACACTTCAGGACACGAGCATTTGCAGCCCCATCGCCTGGAGAGCCAGACATCCTAAAAGGCTACGTCAGCCCGGGTGTCAAGAGGGCACACACTTCAGAAATATACATCCTGCGTTCTAATTGTCCTTCAAGAACCCCCGTCTTTTAGTAGAATATACGACATACTTCCAGCTTTTTAGCCATATGCACGCGGGATACGCAATGCCATATATCATGTTAATCATTTCCTCAAGATATCGAAGCATCTTGCTCCCGAGATCCACTCAGTACAGCATTCAATCACCCCCCACCACCGTCCTCCCTCTCCAACCCTCTAACAACTCCCCTTCCTCTCCACAGCCCTCGTCCCCCTCCCCTCAACCCCCAACATAACCTTGCCCGGCAAATCCACCACCAACCCACTCCCTTCCTCCTCCCAACTCTCCCCATACCCATATCCATACCCAAATCCCCCTTCTTCCCCACCTCCCTCTCCCTCCCCTTCCTCCTCATCACCCAACTCCTCCATCAACGCCTTAAGCCTAATCTCACTTCTCGCAAACAACACCTGCCCCGCAAGGAAAACCAAACTCCCCTTCACCAACAGCGCGCGCTCAACGCTGAAATTGAAATACGACTCCGGGAAGTCGAAGCGTAGCGGAATCGTGTTTAGTGAGGAGAGGTTTGCGAGCGCGGCTTTGAACCAGAGCGATGTGTCGGCGGCGTGGAAGCCGGTTAGCAGGGAGGGGATGTCGAGGGTGTCGTCTTCGTCATCATCATCGTCTTCTAGGTTGTCGATGTCGAGGTTTCGGGGTTTGAAGGCTGGTGTGGGAAGAGGGGTGGTAGTGGTAGTGGTGAGGGTGGTGCTGGTGTATCGGCGCACATCCGCGCAAAAGCGCAAGCTTAGTAATGTGTCTGTTACGGCGTTGAGGAGGTAGGACAGGCTGGTTACGTAGCGCTCTGCGCCGATGCAACGGGGTGGGTGTTTGTTGTCTGTGGTTTTCTTTGCGCCTGTGGCTCCTCCGACGCTGCTGCTGCTGCTGCTGCGGAAGTACTCGGATGCGTCACATGTTGAGCGGGATCGCGGTCTCGTTTGCAGCGCTGTGTGTGTCTGCGTCGTTGTTGTGGTGGTGGTGGTGGGATAGTAGAGTAAATCGAGTGTTAAGTGGCGAACGAGTGGGAGGCAGGCCAGTTGAAGAGGAGGCTCGAAAGCACCTGACCCTTCTTGCTCGACTTCCTCCTCATGTCCTCCTTCTCTTTCTTGAATCCTTGGTGGGATGGAGGAAGTTATGTAGAATGTGTTTTTCCCGAAGAAGATTGAGCGGGCTTCGGCGTGAATCTGCTTGTTTACGCGCAGTATCGAGGTGTGGAGGTTGTAATTTTGATTGAGACGGGCGGACGGGCCTTTGAGTGGGAAAGGAGTGACGAGTAGGTGTTCGTAGATGGTGAGGCGGAGCTCCGGGGGGAGGATGTCGAGGAAAGGGGATTGAGGTGTGGTGGACATAGTGGTAGTAGTCCTAGGATGAGTGTCGTTTGCCTCAGTCGGATTGTATTAGATTTTTCTCACTCACGTAACGTGAAGAATTAGTCTACAGCATAAGCAGGCGGCAAGCAACTACCTTTGTACCCAACCCTCGCACCCCATGAAGTGGAACCACCTCCCTCCTACTCGTCCTGCCTTCCGTTCCCGAGATTCCCTAGGTCCCGCCTACCAAGCCCCCCGTCCATCCATCTTGACTCGCGATACCTAACCAAACAGGAACATCCCAGCGCCCATGTCCATTAATCATCCCACGCCGGAGTTCCCTGGTCGCGGGCGAACTACACTACCTCGCTACCAACCGTCCCAAGGAAGGAAGTCATTAGCGCCGGACCTGAATCATTGCGTTTCGCTGGGGCCAAGACAGAGCGGTGCGGGAAGACCTCCGCGAGCTGTCAGACGTTGGGGTTGTGAGCAAAGAAAAACGTTGTGAAAAATGGTTCACAAAGAAATGGCGGCACTTACTCGATTGGGCGTACCATGCGGATATGCGCGTGTGAGTAGAGCGGCTAAGCTGCTGCTTCGGAGCGCGGGTCAGGGTCCCACTTGGTTGATCCGCCCGGCGGGATTATGGGCTTGGGTTGACGTACGTGGGTTGTTTCCATCTTATTTCCAGGGGTCATGACATGCACCTGCTCCACCCCCAACGTCTTATTTTGGACATGCAATCACTCGTTATACTCAGTCGGACAAAAATGAACAACGGAACGGATGAAAAGCACAAAAGGGTAGTGTTGGCCATCGTGCGCAGGTGTGGATAGTAGTGCTGTGCAGTGTAACTCCAGACTGTTCGTTATACGCCGTGTGGTGGAACGCATCAGATTGATGGGGAAATCTGAATTGAGGCGGGCCTATAACACGCCGCCACCACTACAAGCCACGGATCCAGGCCTTTGTCCAACGCCACGGCAAATCATCGGAGAGCCGCATGACGGGTACGCACGTGGGTGGCACTCTGAACTAACATAGAGCGTTGGATTGAGCTGGGAGTTCGCGGCCGGAACGAATCTTCCAACCGAGTCGGGCGAGCAAGCGAGGGAGCGAGTAAGTAGTAGACACCCAACAACAAAGAGTACTACTCGATGCTCGTGAGGGTTCGCTACCAAGCTTTCAGTCGCGAACCCTGTGGTCGGACATAAGCGGATGGATGGATGGATGGGAAAGTGGATGTGCCATGTTCTCTTTGTCCGGATCAGGAAATATCGCCTGGGAGCATAAATCGCCCCAACTCCAGCAGTCAACCAAGTACCACCACATGTACAAACAGCACTCACTCACTGGCTGGCTCGACCTTCCACGCCACTAGCTACACACAGCTCATTGTATCGGCCTTCCCGACCGCGTCTACTCGGAGTTTCGCAACCCCTAGGGCCAGCTCACTGTGTAACTGCAACTCGCACTATCGCGCTATATTTCCCCGAAATAGCGAGCGAGTAATGTGCACTTCCCCAAATGCCATGCCATTTACATTACATCCAGTAGCGATGATTGGTGGTGTCGGTGGTCATTGAACTGACACTGGCCCTGAGCTGAACAAGCTGACCCTCACTGACATCATCGGACGCAACTCCGCTACCTATCACATCGCCTACATGACACAGACTCCACTCCCACTCCCGACTACTGACTACTGCACTGTACTGCACGACACTGCACGTCAGTCAGTCATCGAGACCAGACCAACCCAACCGTAGTCCACCCGACAACAACGGTCCGAATACTCCACGTACGTACACAAACGAGAAAAAAGCAAAGAAAACAACCGCCTCTCCCCGGGCAGAGTCGATTCCAGTCCAGCCACGTTAAGTAACTATGTGCTGGCTAGAGGTTACTCGAAGGAGAGTAAAGTAGCGAGCTGACTGTTTGATTGCTGGGGGAAAGCATGCCGATAGGTAATCTCGTTAGAAACATGCAAGGACGGGACGTTTTGGCCGTTTCGTGCTCTGGGGGCTGGACTGGACTGCAGCGATAGAGTGACTGAACCGAGCCGCTGGGACGGATGAGCATGATGACACGATAAGGGATG
This sequence comes from Parafenestella ontariensis, assembly GCA_021596325.1. NCBI lineage: Eukaryota > Fungi > Ascomycota > Dothideomycetes > Pleosporales > Cucurbitariaceae > Parafenestella > Parafenestella ontariensis. The sequence goes on from JAKGDA010000045.1 coordinate 104,618, forward strand.
ACACGACTGATATGCGTGGGCTAAATGGAGAAACTACAGAGAAGGGAATTGAATGGGGAAATGCGTAGCGGGGGCTTTTGCTTTGCTTTGCTTGTTGTGGACTGCATTCGCACTACACTACATTACAGCTGCTCGGGAGAAAGGAAGAGAGAAGGTTACTCGTGGTTGAGATTAACATAACAGCCATTGTGGCATGTTATTGATTGTGGATCGCTACTATGGTGTTCCAAGTGAAACAGAGCCACTCACTATTTATGAAAGAAGGACAAAAGGACCGATCCAAATCGATGTCTCAGAGAGCACCAGCAAGTTCTAAATACCAAAAAACCAAACATCCTCCATGTAGCTGTCCCTGATAGAACTCGGCGTTGTCGTAAATCATGCGCAATTCATCAAGGTCGTCAAGTCGTATGTCATGCTCATGTCCGTACACAAATCGAGCAGCAAACAGGAAGAAAGACGAAAACGGACAAACAAACAGGAAAATAGCAAGTAATGATAGTACACACTCATTCCGCATCCCCAACCCTCAAAAGACACGGAACTTAATAGTCCCGTCGTCGCCTCCTGTGCGACTTGACAGGTGATCCATCGCCCTCAGACTCACTACTGAAGTAATCATAATCATCGCGGTCATTGTCATATCCATGGTCAGGGCGTCGATCACGGTCATGTCTGTCTTTGCGCGCATCCCTCTCGTCTGGACCACGAGACTTAGAGCGGAAGCGGTCAATGATGCTCCTGCTTCTAGCACGAATACCACGGGCGGGGCTTCGCTCGTGGCTTCGCGCTCGATCGCCGGTTCTAGGCCGCGAGCGGGAGCGGGAACGGGAGCGCGATGATGATCGACGGCCGCCTCTGCTCCTGGGGCATGTTAGAAATCGAAAAACCGTACATACGTCACGCAACTTACTTCGACCGCTGATCGAGAATAGCCCTTCCTCCCAACGCACCCGCCGCAACACCTGCGAGCGTGGTTAGCCTACTCTTACCCAATTGTCTCCCCGCAAGTCCCCCCGCCAACGCACCTCCCACCGTAGCCGCCAAACCCCTTTCGCGCATATCCATGCCATCGAACCTTTCACGCACTTTAGCCATGCGCGAACTTTCTCGATGCTGGTCATCTTTGCGGGAATGAGAGGAATGGGTGTCTGCAGACCTTGCCCTGTGCCGGTGTTCTCGGCGGGGTTTGGTGCTGTCACGACGGCTAGATGGTTGGTCGACGTAGGCGGCGAGTTGCTGGTTGGAATTGGGAGGCGGGTAGGCCGAGGTTGGCACAGCACCAGGAACGAAGGAGGGCTGAGAGTTTGAACGTTGGCGGGTGAAAGGTGGTGGAGTGCCGTAAGCGTTGCCGGCTGAATAATCGGCTGGATTGTAGGGAACATAGGGGGCGTTCGCGGCGACTGGTTGAGGAATAGCTGGATTCACAGTAGGAGATGGTGCATAGCCAGGACCAGGAGTGTACCGTGCTGCGATGGAAGAGGATCGTCCAGCAGATGGCTGAGTAGGGTATGCTTGGGCTGCTGACTGGGGAGGGTTAGTAGGTGGTCGTTGGAGCAAGGCCGCAAGAGGCGGCTCGTAAGAAGGTGAGAAAATAGCAGAAACTGGAGTACCGCGAGAAAGAGTCTCGTGCATAGGGGGCTTGAAGGAAAAGAAAGAGGACGAGTTCGAAGCTGTCCGGCTCTGCAACATCGGTGGACAAGAGTTCACCGGCGTTGGATGCTCGGGCGTCATCGGAAGCGTCGTACGTCGAGAATGAAAGAAGTTATTTACCTGAGGTGGATATCCGTACGCAGGCATGGTAGGCTGATATTCGTCCTGTGCCGGTTTCGAAGCGTACTCTTGTGGGTTGTACGGGTTGTACTCTCCAGACGAGGGCGGAGGAGGAAAGTAGGGCTCTCCGCGCTCTGCTTGGGCCATATTTCTGTGGTCGCCGTATTCTCCCTCCATATCTCTACTGCGCCTGTTGTTTCTTCCACGACTCATGCTCCTACTAGGAGTTCGTCCCACGCTCTTTGCTCGGCGTCGGTCTCTCTTCCTTCGCTGTCGCTCTCGCTCGTGGTCGGTATCGTCGTATGCGCTGTAATCAGAATAGTCGGTTGGCGGGGTGCGGTCTCGTCGTGAGCTCCGTTTACCAGATCTCTGTTCGCTCCTGCGTCGTTCGCTGTCCTTGCGATCTTTGCGATCTTTGCGATGGCTGTCGATATCCTTCTTTTCGGACGGAGTGAAGAAGCCACCCGGGATTTTTTCGAAGAACTTGTCGGGAATCTGCTCAGCGCCGTAGCCCAGCGCCTTGAATGCGAGAACCGACATCTTTCAATGGGCCCCGCCAGAAATCCGGATGTGTTGACCGGTCGGTGACGTAACGTAGGGCTCAGCGAGCGGCACTGTGATTGGAGCGCAATCGATCTCAGCAGCTCGAGGATGCCTCAACAAGGGATAGCGTGAGGTAGGCGGTGGTAAGAGAGCAGCTAGCGGATTTGCTCCAAAGTGATAGTAGTGTAAACAAATGTAGATGTTGTTGGAGATGAGAGGGGCGCGCTGATGAGGGATGTTTTCGAGAGTCACCGTGAAGGAAGGCGAGGTACAAAAGGCAGTAGCGGCAAGCGGGCGTTTTGATGCGCAGTGGGAAGGAAGCAATTATGACCGTCGGGCCTGCGCTTAATCCCACGATGCTATTATGATTTGACGCATGGTACAACTGTGCCATACATAGGCGCGTTCCAGAACTGCCAGAATGACATCATACGTCATATGTGCCCCGTGCGGCATCTGTTTACGAGCCGCATCGCGAGGCTTCCCCGGAGATCGTGCATTTGCCGCCACTGGCTGTGTTGTGCAAATTCTCTTCGCTGAAAAACCTATCCAGCAGTTATGCACGCGACACTGTGAATATCCTCAATTACAGCTCCACTGTTGCTGCTTCGCTCTAGCATCACTCTCTTGGGATAGCGACGCAACACTCTTCCAACATCGTCAAGATGACCTCGTGCCCCCTCGCAGGTGCCATAGTGACCAGGGCATTCTTTCTCACTTATTCTCCGTACTCGGAAGCCTATAGCATTCTCATTCTCATAGCCGGAACCAACCTCTGATTTGCGTAGCCGTGAAGATCCCTGGCAGTAGCCCAGTAGCGAAATTCGGACTATGCAGGGGACATATGTCACCGCTCCGGGCCGCAACCTATCGTGAGATTCCCCACATTCTTGTGCGTTGGCACCATCGTCAGCTTCAAAGTCCAAGCCACTCGGGCGCTTGGATCCATGTGCGATGACGACATGTTCGAGCCGCTTCACCGCCATCATGACACTGTAGACATTACTCTAAACTAATTCTCCGGGCCAGTGCTTGTGCTTTTGTGCGCTTCTATGACATGGTAGGAGGGACGCGACGCTCAAATGTCGTCAAGCATATTTGAAATAGATCGTAACCATACACCGAAGTCACACAATTACAGGTGCGTCAGCTGTCGCCCGTCTCAGTGCGTGTCGCAACAACATAGGCAGACATGTCTTAGGATTGATTACATCCCTGCGAACCATACACAGACATGTCCAGATGTTCGTTCTACCCGAGGATACAAGCATTACATTTCGTGGGGTATCTCATGTACTAAAAGCAAAACCAACTCCATCGCTGAATCACAGAAAGATCAGAAAGACAGTCTCAACCTATCATAGAAGCGCTCATAAACCCTTGTCGCGGTCACACTTCACTAGAACGTTCGGGTGTCGGACTCCGCAGCTCGCCTGAAGGTCGTCCAGCGCTATCCGGCACTTCAACCATGTCCTCAACCATGCCGAGGAACCTCCGCCTATACTCATCGCTCGTAGTCGTGATACTCATTGGGCCGTGATCCTTGCCCCATTTTACAAAATTGTAGAATTTCACCAGCCCCGTGAGAGCCTGTGCTTGCAGTGCGTCTTTCGCCCAGAAGAAGTCCAGGATGATGGCTCGGTAGACCCATCTGCCATCGCGAGATACCACACCGTTGCGCCAGGAAGAACCGCGCCCTGGTGGCGTGGGAATCTTATCGCTGTCACCGGAATTCAGATCGGCTGGATAGCGGACCACGAATAGAGAGTAATCGACTGCGTTGTTGTCTTGCAGAATCTTGGAGTCTCGCGATAGTTGCGAAACAAGCTCTTCCTTTTGGTCGATTGTCACCCGGATCTTGTCGTTGAACTCATCGATGAGGCGTTCCTTTACACTCTCTGGTGCGAGTCTGCCACCTGCCACATCTCTCTCAGGATAGAAGTAGTCATTTGGCTTCAGGTCGTATGTTTCCCATTGTTGCTGCTGATGTTTGCTACAGCTGGACTTCCCATACAAGATGTTTTCCATGACCATGTGATGGCTGGGCGCGGTACCGATGACTGCGCCAATAGTATAGGTACGGCAGTAGAGGAGGTCGGTTATGCGAACTAGGAGGGAGTCTTGGTTGAGCTCCATGTGCTCAACATAAGGGTCGAGGAGGCGCTTGCGAAAGAAGGATTGCTCGAATTGACGGGGGAGAGATTTGATCAGGTACTTGGAGTTGGGTGTGGTGAAGAATGTCTAAAGCACGTTAGCCATGTCTCGTTATATTCAGAATGTGTTCGCATACTGATCCAGAATAGCCCAAGTCCCCAACAGAAACCAGATCCGTCCGCTTGTTCTTGCTTGGGCTTCTGAAGCTTTCCGCATACTCTTCCTCTTCGATCTTCCAAGTCTCATTCCTCAGCTTCCTAAACAGATCCGCGCGGTATCTTGCGAGCGTGAGATTGAAGAACGCGAAGAAGGCAAAGATACGTGCGAGCAGGCTGGGATGCGCTGCTGGGTCATCCTGGGAGGGTTTGGTACTAAAGATCGCGCGCAGGATGGACGTGCTGATGAGGCGATCTCGAAACCCCATCATGAAAGTCAGGGGCGCAGCAAGGCTGCAGTCGAGTGATATTGAGAATTATGGTCAAGATAGGTGAAGGGACGTCGCGTCGAGTTATTCGTTCTGGGTGACGTCACTCGCGCTAGCGCTGATAGAGATGTCCGTTGCAAGCGCGACTTTGAAACCTCGATACACGATTCTCCCAACAGGCTCAACTCAAAACTATGGCACAGCACGCAGGCAGTGTGATGGCCGAATGACGAACCCGGACGACATGTTGGCGACGTTCTGGCGGGTCTGCAGTTGAAACACTTAGTAGCTAGTCGCGACGGTGATGCAGCTAATTCCCTTCCGAACCTTTACCGACTGTCACACCTTGGACTCATTGTCAGCTGCACGCTATTAAGTTGAGATTAAATAGGGCCGGTTCCAGAGCATCATCGGATGCAAGAGATATCCCTCGAATGAGAAATCACATGTTGTCAGCAGAATCTAGACAGCGGCAGAAGAAGCATCCTGTCGCAGCCGCGGCCTGTCTTACTCTGCAGACATTATATTTAGGCACCCAAGCAATCTTCAACCGTCTGAAGGTCCGTCTCAAGGGACCACTGCCATCTCCATTGCCTAGGATCGGATGCAAGTAGTATCCGCTTCTGCCGCAACAACATGCAGTCTGCTGTTCATTGGCTCTCTGCACGATATCCCTACAGTTGCGCTCGATATGGATATTCAATATTCTAATGCCTACCTCCAAGCAGGCTCCAACTTACACCGTCAGCGAACCGATGTGCCTCTACCACAGATTCTGTACATTAGCTTCTCGACGACCGTTGAGATTGCTAGATCTTCACACCAGCGATCTTCTATCTTGCAGAGACGATCTCCCGCTCGGTTCACACTCCACAAGTTGACCTCGCCATAGTTCCACTTTGTGTGGAGACCTGTTATCACAGCGGCAACGGATGACCGACCGAGTGCAGCAATTGAGGAAGACAAATGAATCAATCGAACTGATATGGCGTGATACAATATGTAGACGAGGCCTACAGTCTGTCACCAATCCTTGTGCATCCTCGCTTATCAGCCCTTAATGCTCACTGCTTACATCCAGCCTTGTAGATATACAGCAGTAAACATGGGGTACCCTCCATCAACGCGGCTAGTTTAGCACATGGAATTGATTCTACTTCTCTCGCAGGTTCTCCCTCGATGTTTACCGTGTGTAAGATCAATTCCTGTACCTTCAGTTGATTATCTACTATTCGTTTCACAGTACTTGAAGTACAACCTCAATTCGGCTCTTGGATGATTTCAGTATGGCTAATCACATCGCTTCTATATTTTCGGATATATGCTGCATGAATTTATTAATCCCTGTTACAAAGCTGCAGTGCCAACAATGCATGAGATTACTGGGGCCGCGTTGGTGAACCTTCCTCTTCGGGCAGACTACAAAAGGACGTATACTGCGAGAACGAACTTACCCAAGATAAAAAGGCTACAAAAATCTACCACACTAAAGCGACATTATCTTCAATCCTACTTGCCTGACAGCCGATACTGCAGCTTGAATAAAATATCTACATTATTACTCTCGTACTCCAATTGCTAGAATTGTCCCCGTTCCAGACATAGACCCAATGTCCACCGCAGAAGTCCAACAGCCACCCGCTCAAGAGCCCACCCCTGCTCTACCAGACTATCTCACAGACCCCGATGCGGTCCTGGGAGATAAAGAAGCAAAATGGCGATACGGCAGGGCACCAGACTACTCAAAGACCCGGAAAGTCTTTGCTGAGAGTGCGTAGCAGAAAAAGCACCCACCATCACTGACTATACCTCCATACCATAACCACTAACCCCACCCCAGCCAAACAAATGTCCCACGAAGCCACCTCCCTCCCCTCTCTCGTGCAAAACCTCGTCAAAAACTGGGAAGTCGAAGCGTCTTTCAAGCCCCTCCTCTCCGACTGGCGCACAATCGACCACTCCAACTACTCCTTCGCCATCAACAGCTCCCCACCCTCAAGCGCCGAAGCGATGCTAAAAGTAGGCACATACAACGCCATCATCGCGCCCAACGAGTTCTACTCCCCTTCATACAGCGACTTTGCCTCCTCGCACAAGACGTTCAAGCGCATGATGCCGACGTTTGCGTGGGAGGTGCTCGAAGTGTACAGTGGGCCACCGACGGTGAGTTTCCGGTGGCGGCACTGGGGCGAGATGAAGAATGATTACGTTGGGTTGAATGATAAGGGGGAGAAAGTCACGGTCAAGGCGCATCGTGGGGCGATTGATATCCAGGGCGTTACGGTTGCGACGGTTAATGAGAAGGTGCAGCTGCAGAGTGTGCGGACGTGGTTTGATCCGATGGATATGTTTCGCCAGATTGCGAAGGATGGGGTGGTTAAGAGGGAAGTTGTGCCGGAGGGGGTGGGGCCTGCTGAGGCGCTGGATGAGGCGCAGGAGGGGGTGGAGGTACCGAGGGAACAAACGTTGCCGGATCGCAACGTTCAGACGGCGGGTGAGGCGAGGGAGACGGAGGCTGAGATGGATAGGATAGAGCAGCAATCAGACATGGAGAGTAGTGATAAGAGGGAGGTGTCGAGACCGGAGGAACTTCCGGCTGAGCATCCTCCTGTCGAGACTTCCCCTGAGGATGGTGTTGGGATGTGCCCTTTTATGCCTCAGAGTTCTCGCTGAGGTTGTCGTATGTGAGATAGCTTTGTGAAAAGCACATCGCCCTAAATATGCAGGATAATGTTAAAGCGGTTCTACTTTGCATACTTTGGTGCATAAGAATGATACTAAGAAACGAGAATTTTGGCGGCTCTTGTATCTGCGGTGCTAATTCATACGTCCTCTGTACCTACTCTTCGTCCTCCAGCCGCCTCGGATATACACACAGTCTCTAATCATCAACACCGAAATTGACGAAAGATCGTCCATTCTTGTAACAAGGATAATTCTTGATATCTCGACATAACCCACTAACTCCCTTTAGTATTATAACAAATACGTAGCACTTCACTGGGCATTGACGAAACGTAGAGTGTGGTGAAAGTTCCGTAAATGCTCCCAGACTATGGATATTCCAACCTCTGGAAACTTTTACATGAGAGACGCGATTGGTCACTGTCCCTAGATTCTGATATCTCTGAAAACAGGACCATAGCTGAGTTGGTTGAACAACACGGCACTGGGTCCCTTCAGGCTCATTGGAATGGTCGATGGGAATTTGAGATCGAAGGTATCTTGTTGGCTTCAGACAACAACAAGGTAGCGACGCAATATCTTCTCAGTGTACATACTTCGCAGACTAGCACGAAGTCCTCTCTCCTCTTCTCCTCTTTTTTCACTCTACTGAAGACCAACGTCTCTCCCACCAAGGGTATAGGTTTGCTTCCGCGAGGCGGCGGGGAAGTCCAACAACGGTACACCTGCTATGCCTAAGTCCTTGTGGGAGTCTCATCATCTTACCTCATGAACGCGCTCCTTCATCATGGCTTCGGTTGATTCCAGGAACGAGGCCGAATGTTCTACCGGTAATGGAGATGAACAATGACATGGTCGAACGTGATCATCTCGCTCTACCTAGCTATTCGATACGCTTGCCACCAAATACCCCTCTGTTTCACGGCCGAGGGTTGCGCTTTAGGACTAGAAGCCTGACGGTTCGGCAATGTGAGTCGAAATAGATCATACAGCGTCATCTTACTTCACCCTCAATCATGCGCTCTTCCCCGCTGTCCGTATGCGGTCCAAACGGTGGAGACCGACCAGGCCGTGCCATGCACTGCAGCCTAGTCAAGACCGTATTGTATCACCGTACCTCCCGCTGTCCGTGTTGTGCTAAACCTCAACAGGCGCCACTGGCTCATGATCACTCTTGCATCTCGTCAATATTTCCTCATGTACCCGTGTCTGACTGTTGATGTAGTAACCATGGGGTCGCGGGCCTGACTTCCGATTGTAAAAAGCAAGAGTTGGTTGTGATGGTAATGTTCACAGTCGATTGACTCGTATCAGCTCCGGATACTATATGCTCGAAACACTCATAGAATATCGGCCAAGATGTCATATCGCGGTTACAAGAGCTTGATTAAGCATATCATGCTCGAGATGAGTCTCGATGCCGTCATTTTCCGTCTGCGATCCACAGGCGTCCATCTCCTGCCAGGCTGGGAATGCAGCCTCGCCAGTGTTGCCGCCGGCGCGTTGCCCGCCCAACCTCGTTTGTCGTACACCGTGTACTTTGGTATACTACTGTAGGCAACAGCAACAGTGAGTCATCTCTAGGTAAATATCAGCATCATCATCACTAAGATTAGCCTTGGTTTCATCCTGGCTCTAGTTACGCGCCGGGGCACTTGACGCGGCACACGGTGTCAGCAGACTTCGTGACACCGGCGGGAAGGAGGTCACATTGGTTGCGCAGGATTTTCATGCTGTTTGAGGCGATAGTGACTCCGTGGAGGGCTTTGGAGATGTGTCTCTTCTGCCTGCGATGGCGATTGCTTGGCTGGGTGAGACAGCCTAGCCGAACTGCCGGACTCGGGCTCGCATTTGATGGCGTCCAGTGACTCAGCCCAGGCTAAGCCCGAACATGGCCGGAGGAAGTCGGCTTCCGATGGCCAGAGTGGAGGGCTGCCACGGGCGGTGAGTCGTCAGCTGTTGGGGCTTGGCGCTTCTGGAAGCGCAGGGCGGCAAACTCTGCACACCTGCGTGCGTGGGAGGCGCAAACGACTAATCGCTGGAGAATTCTCGGGTCAGCCTGGGAGGAGTTGGTGATGGCGACGGTTCACGCAAGCAGGCTTCCATTTCTTCGTTGGGGAGCGCGTCCGGCCGGATCGACGACCCAAGGTGGTGCCGGCCCACTGCCTGCCGGGAAAGCATGCTGAGTTGGCAGCAGTTCATTGCCTACGCCATTTGCGTCATGTTCAGTGCGCACCGTGTCATGAGGCATTTGTGCAAACAGCAGCACGATAGCCGGACATCCAAATGAATTGTGTCGCGGGCTGATGGAGGGCCTCTGCAGGCTGCGATCGAGGGGTTCGGCCGCAAATACTGCCATTAACAGCATCTTGACGCTGCCCAGCGCGACGCATTATGCACAAAATGACCCTCTTTGGACGGAGTGGCGGCCGGCAGCCTATCACGCGAGGGCTAATGTGAGGAGTGCGTCCCTTGGCTCCCAGCCTACTGGTTCCTCAGCTCAGCGAGCTGGCGGGCAGCTGAAAGGGAGGGCAGAGGCCAGGTTGGTAGTCAAATTACGATAGCAAGCATGGAGCGTTCGAGAGCAAACGCGTACAGGAGGGAAAGGAGACGCCGTGTGTCGCAGCAGCTGGTCGCGTCGCAATCAGAGTGCTGGAGCAGCCTTGCCAGGGGAAGGCTGCTTGGTAGGGTGTGTCTGTAACTCGCTGCGCCAGGCACGGCGGCGGTGTTGGTTGCAAGCTGGCAGGCTGTGGGCTTGGGTGGGTGCCGTGGATGCGTGATGATCGAGCGTCTCACCTCACCGGGGGTCGAGGAGGAACAGCAGAATATTTTCAGAGGCCACCACAACCACGGGAAGACATGTTGGGAGGATGCGATATCGGTAGACAGCAAACAAGAAATGATTCATTTCACATTATTCATGCCCAAAAAATGAGCGTTGGCAGGCGATGAGTCTTCGTTGTGGCAAAGAGACAAGCGTGGTCCATGCGCCCCAGCTGCGATGACTGGACGGGGGGCTGTAGGCGATGGGGTGCCTATTAGTATCGCCATCGCCGCCCAGCCCGTCTCCCCTTCAAGACAGCAGCAATGGACTTCACGAAACCGCAACGCAAGCCCTGGGGCCTGATCTAGGACCACAGCAGCTCTCAAGTCTGTTCTCTGTCGCAATCCACCACTGTCGCCTACCGCCCATACCACCCCCGGATCCCGTTCCGTCTTTGTCTAGTCAACAGCTCAGCACGACCTTTGTCGCCGCCGCGCTGCCGCCTATCGCAAAGACTCATCCCTCACCCTCCAGTCATCCACCTGACGACGAGGCTGTCCTTTAAAGCCACTCCCTTGTACCTGCGCTGCGTTCAGACTAAACACCCTGTTCGCGCCTTCCTCGCCTTTACCGGCTATCCGACCGCCACTTCCTCCCCCGTCAACCCTCACACCTCCCAACCACCAACAGCTCCTATGCACACCTGCAACCAATAATAACACGCCAAACACAAATACAAACACACCTCCGCACTCTCACCGCGAACGAACGAAGCTGCTCCAGCTTGGTGACACCGCTCCAAGGTCGTCCCCTCACTCGAACACTTCATCCATCGCAAACGCCAAATCACAATGTACCTCTCGGTCTACACTACTCCAGTCATTCGTCGCTCAGTAATCACCATCACTTCCGGAAACAAGGCCTTCGCTATCGGAGGTTTCGCCTGCTAGATCCCCGCATTCTCTCAGATCTTCCAGCTTTTGCGACAGCGCTAGCTGTTACAGTAGCTGTATCCTCGGAGTGCTTTGCGGACGGTCTCTCACAACGGTCTTGTTTCGGTGATTCTGCAGCTGACGGTGACTGGAGTCCCCTCTGGTGCGCACTTGGCAGCCATTCGACCATTTGATACTGTTCGAACCTACTCCACCTGCGAACCCGTCAAAACACCCTTGATCTCTCTCGTATACCATCTTGACTTCGAAATCTCCACTCTTCCAGCTCTCCAGACCGCCACATCATTTCGATCACACCACGATCCCATACACGATCAGACAACTCGATTGAAGCGAATACCTCGATCCTGAGAAGATCAGCTTTTCAGAGAGAACCAGGACTTCGAAATCATACGACAGAAGTCACAGGGTTATCCCGTACGGTTTGTCTACCGGTTAATTCCTTGGTCACCCCACGACCACCCGATCACGCTTTGCGCCACATCTCCTGGTCTACCTAACGGTTAGCACTTCGGGACGTGACGACACAGTACAGTCACCTCTCCGCTCACTCCTTATTATCTCTTTCCTTACTAGGTGTTACTTCTGTAAACCCTTTTTATCAACATGAGTCTTGATATCCACCCTACCAACTTCGGCATCTTGCCGGACAATTACCCATACACCGCCACCCTTTCTTCTTCAGCCTCCTCTTCTACCTCTTCAGTCTTCTCAGACGCTGCGTCACAAGCGTCAAGTGCTAGCTCAACATCCTGTCATTCCACCTGGGAGTCAGAAGAATGGAGCTCCAGGACCCAAGCTGCACCGACATCTACCGTTGACCCTGCAAGCTTGTCCACTTTCCAACCAATCAGCCGGGTCAACACCTACCCTCAGTATCAGCCTTCGGCATGCCGAGAGACTGTTCAAGAGAGGTTACCATCCCTGCGCACCGAGTTTCTGGCGCCAGTGGAGCAGCGACAACACCCTCGACGATCGTCGACAACTGTCAACCAAAGGCCTCCTCCCCAGTTGGTACGGCAGAGCGATCGCAAGGTCAACTTCGTCGACTGCCTCGTCGGTTAGTATATCCTTCCTACATGGACCCTGGTTCCCCCGCTGATCTGTTCCCCCTTCAAGATTCCGCAACTCAAATGGTTGAGGTCATCTGGCAGCTGTCCGAGCCCAAGAGTCGTTGTGAGACTGCTTCTGGACGTGGAGTGCTTCCTCTTCGTACTTTCATCCAGGAGACTCTTCGCCGATCTCGTACCAGCTACTCCACTCTGCAGGTTGCCTTGTACTACTTGATTTTGATCAAGGCTCACCTTCCGAAGCATGATTTTACCATGTCTCAGCCCGAAGATGCCTCTCTCCGCGCTCTGCAGTGCGGTCGTCGCATGTTCCTTGCTGCGCTCATTCTTGCTTCAAAGTATCTGCAGGACCGCAACTACTCAGCTCGCGCATGGAGCAAGATCTCCGGCCTCAAGGTTTGCGAGATTAACACAAACGAGATGGCTTTCCTCGAAGCTGTCAACTGGAAGCTCCATATCGTTGATCCTATCTGGGAGAAATGGCAAGAGGTTGTCTTACGACACACTCCCACCAACCCACCGTCATCACCGGGAGCTTCTATGCCTAACACTTGGAAAGACGTCATTCCTATCTTGACGCCTGAGTTGGATATCATTGAATTGGCTCCTAAGGCGCCAGTTACTCCTGCCCGACCTCAGATGAGGCCGCAGCTCAGTGCCTCTCCCTACCGCCACCCATCTTCGGACGGTTATGGCTCCCAAGAGAGCACGCCGACTCCCTCTCGCTATCAGGTACCTCGCTTTCTGGAGCCGAAGCCTGACCTACTTCCTCCAACCCCGTCCTTGGCTCGCTTGGGCCCATTGCCTACGCCTTCCTTGACGCCGCAATCTATTGCCAGCAGCACTCCTGCAGCGAGTGCCATGGCTTTCGGATCGCGACGCCCGTCGATGTGCTCAGCAATGCAACAGGCACAATGCTCGTCGTTGGCGCGCACCTGTGTCGACCAGTTCAACCCAAGCATCAGGAATGGATTAGAGGCTTATCACTTCCCGACCCGCCGACCTTCTCTGGCTCCCTCGAACTCATCTCTGTCATCTTCTCCAGAATCCATGGTCTCGGACAACTCGCGCTCTTCGCGTGCATCGTCAATCTCGTCGGTCTCGTCTGTGAGCTGGGCGCCAAATCAAAGTCAGGCCAAGTTGGCCCGACTGGCGACCTGCCGCAACGCGAAACTGCCGTACCCGGCGCTGTCGAAGTGCAAGGAGCAGTACGAATATCCTTCTAGCGAGCCAATGTCCTCGCCCGATCTAGAGAGCTTTCACATCGATGATTCGGATTCTACTTCCGTTAGCGTCGAGAGTCCTGTTGCCAGTACTCATGCGAGTCGCAAGCGTGGCAGGTCATCGGTGGATCTTCAGCAGAACGTTCATCACCTCCTCCATAGCTCTCGCTCCGCATTCAACCTTCGGGGCCAGCAAACCGTGCTGCCTGATCGTTCGATCGCTCAGTCATTCGTCCTCTTGGGCAGTGAGCCAAAGGGGCTGCAGTCCCCTAAGCACACGGTCCCCGATTGCTCGCGTCTTCCAGTCCAGAAAGACTGTGGCAAGAAGCGGACGTGTTGCGCCACAGAAGCTAAAGAGATCCTCCGTCCCCAAGGGCCAGGCATGTGGGAAGGCATCCTATAATAACATATCCTCAACTAACATGGAAGAGCCCCAAAGAGGGCAAAGAAGAAAGAGAAGGTAGTTCAGCAGCCTTTGCAACCCACGACACACTCTTCACATCCGTGTATATTTGCGTTCTCCATCTCCGACATATCTATGTATTTTTTTCGTGGACAAAAGCAGTCCCAGATCTATCTGCTACTTGGCTCGTTATACCTTTTTGGCCTTTTGGCTTGTTTTGGCGTTTCCCAACTTGGCGTTTCAGTCTTGGCGAGCTCGGCTGAGCAAACGGTCGGATACCTTGGTTGCTGGTAAGGTGCATAGCATGGCAAGGGACTACGGATCTGCGGAGTTGAGAGCGATTGCTCGTTAAGTGTATGGATGTACGTTTACGCTACGGCGACGGACGGTGAATAGGTCTGCATCTAGTGAGTAGTAGTTAGTAAGCAAGCCGTTGATGGTGCTATACTCTACGTCTGAATGCTTGAATGATGAGTGCTTGTTTCTTTTGTGTGCGATGGCTACGGTAAATAGAACTGACTTTTACGATAGGATATTCCCTGGCGCTTGATTGAGCTAATGCTAGAGCACCCTCGTTGTATTACGCTTAAACATTGCTGCGCTATGTACAAAGCATGAGCTCCCTCGATAAGTTCCCCTCCCTCCCCTTTCGTATCCAATCTTCCTCTCGTTCCTTAGTCTATCCACGCGATCGTCACATCTCCGCCAAACACTTACCCACGGGCCCTCCTCCCATTCATCATCTCATATCGTCGCGTTGTCTCACTCCATAGCATCCAAACTCCCCCCATCAAATACCCGCCGACTGCCTCCTATACGCATCAGGCAAGATCGGGAACCCGTCGTCTCTCAAAGGGACGCTTTCTCGTCGGTTCTTCGTCTCAGCTGTGTACCCTTCACTCCGCGACGACACTCGCCACGTGCCGGTTGTGTCCAGTGATGAAGGACTACTGAAATTCAAGGTATTGTGTACGACGTCTTTGGTGTTGCTTCCATCATCGCGTAGTGGGCATGTGTCGTCCTGCTGTTGATGTGTAGGGTAGGAAGTATCGCCGTCGATGCGCACTGAGCGAGTGTGTGTATGCGAACGTGAAGGCGACCTCGGACCCCTTCCCTCTTCGTCCTCAACCTCAGCCTCCCAGCCCCCTACGCCTACGCCCCTAACCCTCAACCTTACCACCTCCGTCGTCCACCCTCCAAACCCCTTTCCCTCTCCCTTTCCCTCTCCCTTTCCCTCTCCCTTTCCCTCTCCCCCCCTTCCTCTCGGCACGAACACTACATCCACGCCCCCAGGCCTCTCAATCGGAATACACACCGCATAGTCCCGATTTCCCTGCATCCCCATCTTCGTGATCTTTCGCTTGTGCGCGTTTAGCGCTTTATAGGCCTGCTCGTATGTGGGTAAGATGGCTATTGCGCGCGGTTCGTGCGGGCTGGCGAGATGGGGGTGTGTGGGCGTGGGGAGGGGGTGGTGCGGGTGTCGGAGGATGGTGGAGGAGAGGAGGACGTAGGCGGGGTGTGAGGGTGAAAGGGGAGGTGGAGGGGAAGGTGAAGGAAGAGCCATGGGGTGGGTGGTTTGGTTGATGGGTGGAGGTGTTGGGAGTTGTTGGACGTAGTAGTAGATAAATGACGAGAAGGTAAGCTAAGGTAAAGTAGGATGACTTGTAGGAGAAGAAGAAGGGAGACGCATTCCGACTTTTATGCGGATGGTAAGTTGATTGCTGTATAGATGGTAAAGATTTGTCTTACGGTTTGTTGCTACGCATTGAGGTTTGTTTCGCATGGTTGCTACTTCTGAGCGGGATGTTTCAAAGTAATATTACTTTTAAGACAAGATCCTTTGGCAGCTGTAGGAGACGTCTGTTTTACTTGATTATAGACCGGCGGTGTTTATCGAGATCATGCTGGAAGAAGTTTCTGTATACCAAGCATGAAGGTAAGTCAAACTCAGACTCCGCAGTAGTCTAGAAGTACTTAGAACTAAACAGTAAAGAGCAATAATTGCAACTTGCTAAGAGCTCTAGGTGGGCTATTACAACCTAATTGAAGGTATTGAGACATTGCTTTAATCATAGCCTATCTGCGCTTGGTGCTCCAAGTGATGTTTTTTCTAGAGCGTGAAACGTGATCTGTTGATCATCTCTGTTCGTGCATAGTGACGATGCAAATCTCTAGACAGCCTTCGTCAATATTATAACGTTTGAATAAATTCATCAATGTTACAACATCGAATAAATTGCTATCGCTTAGGGTAATAGCGATCGCGCATGTGGCGTGGTGTCGCTCTTTCGTGATCGATCTCCACCGACCCTGTTCCGTCTCACCCGCGCCACACACAACTCACCTCAGCAACACTTATATCATCCCAGCGCCCGTGAAGACAATGCCCATCACCCAAGATGGCATCTTTGATGGAGTCGTCGCGTGTTACGCGCTTTTTCGATGATCCCCGCATCTCCGGAATATTTGCCCGCCACAGAGGCGCGACTCTAGCAGCTCTCGGGCTTGCAGTCGTCACCCCGTTCGCCATTCGAGACTATCTAACCTACCTCTCCTACGGTCCAGGAGGCTTGCCCCACAACGTCTTCGGATGGCTGATTGCCAATGTGATGCGCCTTCTGTCCCGCGAACAGATTTCGACGCGTCCGTACAGCGACGAGAGCCTGTACCTTTCCGGTAGCCTTGGGTCACTCCCACCGGGCTTCCCCCCTCGTCGCATTTCCTCGCGTCCCCAATTTGGCCCTCATCCAATTCCCCAGCGACAGGTGTCACAGTTGCCCGACACGGAGACGCGCCAGAAGCTCATAGCGCGCTTTGAAGCCTTGGGGGAGGCTGCGCAAGAGCGAGGTCTCGTTGAGATCAAACAAAGCCTGTACGAACGTCGCCACTCTGCACTATTTGTCTCAGAGAAACGCGAGTGGCATCCCATTGCACATCAAACTCGCGGAGAGATCACACATGTCCATGCTGGTTTAGATGGCAGCATCCACGTCACTCTGCACCCGGAAGACTGCGAGAAAGTTATTGATGCAGAATGGGGCCAACGCCACGGTCTCGCGGGTGTTGAAGTGATGAAAAGGATCGCAGGGTTCTCGCTGCCTGTCAACTACATCTTAGTGTATGCCCCGCGAGACGAGGCAGAACTTGACATCGTGTTGACAATCGTGAAAGCTTCTATTGCTTTCATGACGGGATCGGACGAGCCATTGGAGTAGATCTCGCAGCTGCGAGACTCAGACCGACATACCCGGTCCGATTCAACACCCACCAGCCACGAGGCCCAGGGCTGTGGGGCCTTCTGCGGGGTAGCGCAAGCCAACCTCCGCAAAATCTTAGTTAATTTTCTTACTCTGTAGACATTGAGTATGAACGGTCAGCAATGCTTCTATTTTTCGGTCCTTCCTATCGTCCATATTCTCAATCTGACAGCATGTATAGCTGATTTCAGATAGTTTAATCAGGCTATTTACGCCCTGGTAGCCGCAGGCTCGTTGTTCGGACCCTGCTTCGATATGTAACGTTGAATAAATAGCCCAACCGGGCACAAGCGAGCATTTCGACAGGGCTTCGCCAAATTTTGATGCATGAGACAGTACAAATGCCGGGTCTGTGGGGCCTGATAGGGGTTGAAAGGGTATGCGGGGTGTGCACGGATAGCAGGCCTGAGGGTTGAACCCCGGATACCGCATGCAATCCTGGATTTTTCGCGCTATATCCGTTTCGTAGGACGATCCAGACTTGAGGAGATCGACCTTTTAAAGCGCGTTGCCGCACACTACTGCGTGTGGAACGTGCAGTGGTACTTCCAACTCTCCATCTCATCCTTTCCTTCACACCTTTTCCGCGTCCTACATTGTACTGCCCTTTCATCATGGGCTTCCTCGGTATCCTCGAGGACAAGCACCTTACCCACGTGCCTGCCACCGTCATCCTTAGCGAAGAAGAGCATCTACGGACGGAAGCGACAGCAGGTCTGAAGCGTGGGAGTGGTAAAGATGCAGACATTATCTTGATTCCTCAACCGTAAGTACCACATACAAGCATGTCTGCTCAGGGTTTTCGGCATTTCAATACTAATGATCCTGTAGGAGCGAGGACCCGAACGACCCACTCAACTGGTCTACCACGAAGAAATGGATCATCATGTCCATCGTCGCATACGGTTCAGTTCTCTATGCCGCTGTACTTGCGCCGCTGCTGTCTCCCGCGCTGGTGGTCATTGCGATGGACTTTAATAAAACCATTGGTGATATTACTGTCATCTCCGGCTACATGTTGCTCGTGACCGGCGGTGTAGGACCCATCGTTAGTGCCTTGTCTCGGAAGTATGGAAAGAGACCTATGCTACTACTCGCATCGCTCTTCGGCCTGATCGGGACAGTAATCGGTAGCGCTGCCTATAGTTATGAGGGACTGATGGCTGGTCGCATTGTCCAGGGCGGTTCCATGTGCGTCGCCTCCTCACCTGGATGAGGCTTGAACCTAGGCTAACGAGTTGACAGCTCGGCGTTCGAATCTCTTGTCGTTGCCATGATCGGAGACTTGTTTTTCGTCCACCAGCGAGGTGGTTTCATGACCCTCATCCAGTTCATCCTAGGAGCCGCTTCGAACTTCTCCGCCATCATTGTTGGGCCCATCGCAACGAACCTCGGCTGGCGCTACCTGTTCCACATTCTTATCCCCTTCACGGCTCTCGAAGTTGTATTGTTGTACTTCTTCGTGCCTGAAACAGCGTACAATCGAGACCATCGCTACGACATCGATGAGCTTTCCAACGACAACCTTGCAGAGCTCGCAGCCGTCGAAAAAAGACATGCCCACCCTGATGGCATTGCGGAGAAAGGAGGCGAAGAGATGGTCAAGATTCAAACGACCTCGAGCAGATCACCTGCACTGCGACCAAAGAAGACCTTCAAGCAAGATCTGGCGATTTTCACCGGCACATACTCCTCAGACAACCTCCTTCAACTCGTCATCGCCCCATTCGCCGTTTGCGCCAACCTCGCAGTACTCTGGATGGTCATCGTGACCGGTTTTCTAACCGCTTTGTTCGTCGCCCAATCCTACGACATGGCACAAATCTTCATGGCACCTCCATACCTCCTCTCCGCAGCAGGCGTGGGCTACCTTTCGCTCGGTCCCTTCATTGGTGGCCTTCTCGGCTCCATCTTGCTCGGCTGGTCTCTCGATCCGCTCATCAAATGGTGCGCGAAGCGAAACCGCGGCGTCTACGAGCCCGAATACCGCCTCCTCGGCATGATCCCCTCGGTCACAATAGTTATCGGCCTCTGCCTCTTCGGGTATCTCGCTGAACAAGGCAAGTCGTACTACGCCACCGCCTTCTTCCACGGCATGGATCTCTTCGGCATCGTGTGTGCTGCTATTTCAGTATCAACCTATGTCTTGGACTCGTTCCGCGATATCAGTTCCGAAGTGTTCATCATGAACATGGTCTTTAAGAACTTCTTGTTCTACGGCTTCAGCTACTTTGTTAATGATTGGACGGCCTCGGCTGGTCCTGCGACTGTGTTTTACGTGTTTGGCGGGGCTGCTGCGGTGATGATTATCACCACACCGGTGTTTTTCTTCTGGGGAAAGAAGTATAGGAGCTACTGGCATAGGCACAATGTGCTTCAGAAGTGGGGGATCACTACGCATGCGGAATTGTAAATGCCGTTTAGGCTGGAAAGCTATTAATGGGACGTTTCGTTGTCGTAGACTATGAATCTTCAAGCTTCTTCTGGTATACCTTTGATCATCTACCTCCCGTCTTTCCCTGCTGCTGGTAGCTAAGAAATATTTCAAGTGCTTGTTGAGGAGCATTGGCGCTCCCTTCGTTCGTATGGAAGGCGTTGGGCTAGCAAGAGGGTATTTGATGGACCGGTGAGTAGTCTAGATCGCCTCGCGTTCAGCCTGACCCCACAACTGCGCATTTTGCAACCGTGCGTGAAAAGCACCTTGCGGCCATGATCACGTTTTAATCCAACTTCGATTTACTGCTAGGGATGATAGTTATCTACGGGCTTGGGCACACATATTTGTTCAGGCAGGCGCTGTCTGCAACTGCCTCAGCGACGATGGAAGCGGTGACGCAACGTTGACAACGACCACCTCATTCTCACACGCATCACTTTCGCGAACGCTTCACTTCTCAACCCATTATGTCGATCCATTAGGTCAACTCATTATGCACCCTTCTTGCCGCTGTCTTAATGGCCCCCAACTCGATCGAGTTGCACAAGTCTCCAAAGCTGCCGCAGTTGCAACGTGTCAGTTCTCATTGGACGCCATACGCCATGCGCTGCGCAACTCGGCGACTCTTCGACACATGATAAGGCTACCATTTTCACTGGAAGGCCACCAGGCTGACTGCTACAGCCTCTTTCAGCTGAGAAAAAGACATAATATGGCTGGTCTCTTCCTGCCAGGGCAGCCGTTCCTCCAATTCACCTAGCCTCCTCTATCACGAGGTCACAAGTACATTCTACTCATGAGCGATCCTCTTTCAGTAGCAGGCTCTATTGCCGGCTTACTTTCCATCGCAGATGTGGTGTTTCGAAGGCTCTATCACTATGTCAAGACTGTGAAGAAGGCGGAGAAAGAAATCCTGGGGTTCAAAAACGAGGTTGCAGCTCTTACTGGGGTACTGCACAACTTGCATCTCATTGCCGAGGAGTTGGAAGATGATAGTACGTTCGACAACGCCATCAGGACCGATCATGTTACCGCCTGTTCTGCCACACTAATGCGACTTGACAGTCTTCTGTCCAAGATACAATTCTCCAAGGACCAAAATGTCAAGAACACCCTGCAAAAGCTCAAGTGGCCATTCAAGTTGACGGAGACCAATGAGCTTGGTGACGAAGTACGTAGGCATCGAGAAACGCTCAGCCTTGCACTTTCCGCGGATACCATGGTCGCGCTACTGCAATGTCTGTCTTCTCAGAAGGATATCATCAACCAACTGAATGGGATACAGGCGACTCTGCAAAAGAATAAAGACATCCAACTCGGGATTGCCCTGAGCGAGGACCGAAAGCGTATCTGGAAGTCGTTCTTCAAGGTTGAGCCGAGCCTGTACTATGAGAAATCATTGAAGGATCGTCATTCTGGAACAGGGTCATGGCTATATCAGGATAGCGCATTCCAATCCTGGTTGGACGAGCCTGGCAGCAGAGTATGGCTGACGGGTATCCCTGGAGCCGGAAAGACCGTCCTATCCGGCATGATCATCCAAGAATGTTTCGCAAGAGCGTCGGCAACCGAGGCTATTGCCTATTACTATTGCGACTACAGCAATCCATTTTCACAAAGCATTGTCAACATCCTTAGTGCTCTTGCAGGACAGATCGCCACAAGAAATGAAGATAGCTTCAAGCTACTCAAAGACTATTATGACCAGTTGCATGCTCGAGACCAAATGGCAAGGCAACCGAAGATCGAGGAACTCATTACGCTCATTCATGATATGGCTTCCTTATTTGACAATGTCCGGGTAATTGTGGACGGATTGGACGAGTGTGGAGAGGCTATGACAGCTGCTACTGAGTCACTTCATAAGCTTGTATGCGCCCCGCGTGCAACGATCTCACTAGCTATCCTGAGCAGGAAAGAACAACTCATTGGCAACGTGTTGGAAGGAGATGATAACTATAACTACATCGAGATTGCGGCACACGAAGAAGACATCAAACGTTATGTTGAATCGGAGATCGAAGCGCGCATGCAAAAAAAGCTTCTGCGCATTCGCAGCGCTGAGCTGAAGATCTTGATTGTACAAGAGCTAATATCCAAAGCTGATGGGATGTAAGTAAACATGTTTCCAAGTCTTTATGTATGTCTAGCTAATATTTGTCAGGTTTCGATGGGTAGCTTGTCAGCTCGACCACCTCTGTGGACTAGCCACTGACCTCCAACGTCGCAAAGCATTGACTCAACTGCCAAGGACTCTGGAAGAATCATACGAGCGTATCCTTCTGCGGGTAAAGAAACCTGTCGCTCCTCTGGTTTCTAGGACTCTTCAATGGCTGGCCTATGGGACACCAAAGCTAGAAATCGATGCTTTACTAGAAGCGCTCTCAATCGAGGACGATAGTGACGTCCTTGATCCCGAAGCCCGTACAACCGAAGAAGAACTATTGCTCCATTGCAGCAGTCTGATTCGTAAAACTGGCACACATCTTGAATTCGCTCACTTCACAGTACAGGAGTACTTGCAAAATTTGACGACGGACAATGGCCAACTAAGCCAATTTTGCTTAGCTCGGGATTCCAAGACAGTGCTTGCAAAAGCTTGCTTGTCCTACCTCTGCTTGCCAGTCTTCGATACGCCACCGGAGCCATTTCTCGAAGATTTCGGGTCTTTTAAAGAAGATTATCCATTCCACACACACGCCTCCATTGCTTGGTCTGGCTATATGGAGGGAGCATGGAGTGATACTGGACTGCGTCATCTCTATCGTCGACTCTTCAATTTGAAAAAGACCCCTAACTTCGTCCTCTACACTATTCAGCGTTTGGTGGGCAACGGAATAAATAAAGGACAGGAGATCACAGTCCCTACTGTCGAAAATGATTGTTTTGGTATTGTTTGCGACGAGGAATTTCGGCCATTACACGCCGCTTCTCTATTCGGCCTAAAAGAGGTGTGTCAATGGTTGGTGGATCAAGGCTGTGACGTGAATCTACCTTCTCCGATGGGCACACCCCTCACGCTGTGTTTTGGTACCATGTTCAACTTTTACAAGTTGGTGGGGCTGAAAATCTCAGTCGATGATCTAGCAATTGCAGAGACGTTTGCTTTTCTTAGGAAGTCCGGTGCAGCCGAGGACACGATCCCAGAAAGTATCCTTCAGGTTCTTACTGAATTCTCGGACGGCGACTTCAACGTTATAGAGGCTGTCAAATCCTTCCAAGAGCGTGCAGAAGTGCAACTCTCACCAGCACATAGCGCGATATCTGACGACACTTTCGATGCGAGGCTCTTCCATTGCATCGCCCGCGATCAGGTGGAGCGTGTCAGTTACTTTTCTCGGGACCCAAGATTTTCTTCACGCTCCCCAGAATATAACGTTGATCTTTTACATTGGGCAGCAGACCAAGGCGCTGTTCGAACAATGGCCTTGCTTTTAGATCTCGGCTTCGATCCAGCAGCTCAAGATGAACACGGAAAGAACGTATTACATCACTGCATACATCTCGAAAACGACGCAGTTTTGTCTCAATTCGTGGCTTCCCCAGGCATAGAGAATCCTGCTAGCGACGGATCGACAATTTGGCACCACGCAGCAGCAGCTGGCGCATTACGGATGCTTGAACTTTTGGTCGAACACAGCGAAGCAGCTCTTGGGTTACTGAAAACATACGAGGGGAGAACACCCTTGATGTACGCCATAGCTTCCGGAAGTGAGCCATGTTGTTTGTTTCTTGTTCGGACAATGCAGGCCCATGGGCAGGCGCTCGATGACCCGGCAATTTTGCATAGTTGCATAGCCATGGGCTTATCTCGGGTTTTGCTACAAATACTCGATTATGGGTATAGTATCCAGGCGATTACCGACAATCGACGTTCTGCTTGGTTCTTTGTTACTCCGTCGACTACTTCAGACATGTTCGAGATGATGCTGTCCATGGGCGTGGATCCATTAAGTCAGGACGCCATGGGGAAGTCACCCTTGCACGCTTTGTTCGATGGTACGCGACGTGCCGATCCTCAGAACAGTCAGAAAGGTGCGAAGAATGGTGTCAATAGTCTGGTTGACCGCAAAACTCTCACCTTGCGACTGGACGAGGTAAATGAGATGATGCTCGATCATCTTTTGACATCTACATCAGCTCAATTAAAGGACGACGAAGGACATACACCATGGTTCTACTTCTGTACAAAGTACGTCCCGCGTTTTCTGCGTACCATTGAGAACCAAAACACGCTCGCCAATGATAGTCTGGAGACGCTTGTAAGACGTTTGGCACTGGGACACGCGATTGAGGCGTTCGAAAGTGAAAACGAAACCCTAACTGGGGTTGAATTACTCATCGAAGAATGTCTTGATATATTTGAAGATGCGAGCGACAGATGTAAGGGGGTGATTGCACGAGTACTAAACGTCCTTGTGACTTACGAAGGCATCGTGATCGATGGTGAAAAGGACATCATGACGCGCCTAATTGTCTGGTCCATCGAAAACCGAGAGAAAAAGATCTTCGACCTTCTTTTGAACTGTGGTGTAGACATACACTGCGGCAATAGCAGGTCCAACGGTGATTCAGCATTGGGTACCTCAGCCTTTGGATACGGAGACTTCGATATGTTCATCGAGCTGATCAACCATGCGAAGCTTGACCGCCTCAACGATCTAGATGGCCAAGGATGGGCGCCGATACACGCGGTTTGCGATGCCAATGACGAATCCTCCGCGCGATTAAAGCGTCTGCAAGCCTTATTGGAAGCTGGTGCTAGCCCTGATGTTCGCACTAAAACTAGCAATATGACCGCGCTGCACCTTGCCGCTGGCAGCGACTTCATAGAGGGATTTCAAACCTTACTCGAGTACAAAGCCGACATTACCCTTCGAGACGCCGACGGCTGGGATGTCATGGCATATGCTGTGTATCACGGAAGTTCCGAGATCTTCCAGTTTTTAGAAAACCAGTTCGGCGATGACAAGACTGTTCATAACTGCGAACACAGATATGCACTCAAAGAGTCTGTCGCCCCTACTCTTGGATGCACTCTGTTTCATCTGGCCACTGTACGTGATGAAGTTGAAATGTTGGAGAAGCTTAAACTCGGTGGAAGATTCACGAACATGCACGAGGCCTCGGAAATCGGGAAGACTCCGCTGTACCTTGCGGCGGGGTTCAATGCGGAAAAGTGCGCAAGGTGGCTCATAAAACACGGAGCCGACCTCAATGCCAGAACATACGAGGCGCAAAGCACTGCGCTGCATCGTGCCGTTACTAATGGCAATTTCTCCATCGTGACGATACTGGTCAGGGCTGGAGCAGAGCTCCTGAAAGACAAACGAAACAAGCGACCCGACTACTACGTTCCAAAAGGGAAAGAGAAGAAGCTGTTCAAAGCACTCGAGAGGTCTCACGCGCCCGATCTAGTTTCTCTGAATCTATTGTCAGGTGCCGCTGCCGGTTTTCAGCCCTTCTTTAAGGCGATTCGCGATGAAGACGTCGACGCATGTCACACGATGATACGAAAAGATCCACATATTGTATCAACACCGTCTCTAGACTGTGGTGTGTGTACACCATTGATTCTCTCCCTTAGGAAAGCTTGCATAGAGGTGGTACGTCTGCTACTGGAAAGTGGAGCTACCACTGCTGGATACAGATGTAACAACCACTACTCTAAGACCTCTGACCACTGCGGCGCATCTTCTATTCAACTAGCAATAATGCGACCGGAGCTTAACTCGGCATTACCCCTTCTGCTTGATTTGTGGTCTCTGCAGCATACTGACAGTTGGCATGGTGTCACGCCTGTCTCTGTAGCTGCCGCATTCAACCCGGAGGCAATCGATATCATTCACGATCATGTCATTTCCCACGCTGAGCGTTATCTGTAAGCTACCTTTTTGATACTGATACATATACATCACTAACGAAGCGTAAATAGTGACTTTAACTTCCACAAACCAGCGGACTTTCGCTCACGACAATTCGACAGAGTACCATCATGGGGCCTCTGGGACGCACCGCCACTACATGTCGCTGTACATAACAAGAAGTTGAAGTCAGTGTTGCGACTTCTTGCTTACGGCGCAGATGTTCGCAGCCGCGATGTTCAGGGTGCAACAGCACTGCACATAGCTGCCATGCATGGCTATATTGACATCGCAGAGATTTTATTTGCTCACGGCGCAGACGCAAATGCACGAGACGAATGGCTGCGTACGCCACTTATTATCTGTGCTGGTGCGACTCACAACGACGATTGGGACTTTGCTAAGCTACTTCTTTCGCAAGGAGCTGACAAGCATGCAAAAGACTTCAATGGAGAGACTGCATTACATGCGGCTGCATTGGAAGGTCGTCTTAACATGTTTCTTCTACTACTTGACGCTGGATGTGATCCCACTACGAAAACTCGGCCAGGCGGGCATTGTGCGTTAGCATCGGCGTTAAAACACCCACACATGGCAACCTATATTTACGCGCGAGGCTTCAACCTCGACCATTTGATTCCGCGGGACGCTGATAATTTTTCGCTGGTGCATTGGACGGAAAATTACTTGAAGCGACTACTTCGATACCTTCCAAAAAAGACCCGCGTCAAGATGATCAATTATGAGACAAGGTCTACCACAAACGCCCTGGTGGAAGCTGCTAGTGTCGAAGACATCAATGCTCTCGACGATCTCATGAAAGCTGGAGCAGACATCGAGTTTGCAGCTTGCAATGGCTGGGGATCAGCCCTCATCGCGGCCTGTACTGTTGACCGGCTCGAATCTGTCAAGCGTCTCGTATATTACGGAGCCAAATACGAGTCAACAATCGACGGAACGCGTATTACCGCAACACAAGCAGCCCGCCACTCGCCGCGATTAGTCCAATGGCTCCTCGTGGGGAGGTACACCGAGCAGCCCAGACTCACAAACTTCGCGGCGCAAACGGGGCAGAGTGTCAAGTCCTGGTCTGGAGTCCGACAGTTGGAAATCGGGTTGGACGGCTTCTACAAGAGAAGCCATCGGCGGGCTTGCCACTCGCTATTCGAATACGTGTGCTGGATATATGGCCAGAGGGATTCGTGGAGGCAGATGGTGCCGCTATCCTGGAAGCCTGAGGCTCATTTTGCGGCACTGCCTGGGGAACCAGGGCATCCGCTCGAAGCAAGATTTGCGCTACGAGTGAAGGATGATGGGTCCATGGAATTGTAGCCGTAAAAGTTGATAGCATGCATCATCCATTCTCGTGGGCCTTCGTAGAGAAACAGCTAGGACGCTAGAGAGGGGTACCGTTGTGTATAGTTTGCGGACAGATATTGAGATCTTGAGGCCGTTTCTTGGGTTTTAGACGTCGATGCAAACATGGAACTCTATGATTTGCACTATATCGCAGGCTTGTAGATGCGCTGAAGCATACATAGGTACCGCAAATGACAGAATCGTAGAATCAGCAAGAGATGGCATCAGGTATCTTATATGTACTAACAGATATGCAGACTTGCAGCGAAGTGACTACTAAGAGTCAACTATGTACACCAGAATTACTTCCAACGTTCCGTGGGTGCGATGGGATGTGGCGCACGTGATAACAAGCGCACGTGTAAGTCCGCTTGTTGGCCAGATTCAGGAATCCCTGCTCCACCGAACCGACCGCCTCGACTCCGAACATCTTACGTGCCCATCTTACCACTCACGCAACCACAGCTTTCCATAGCTCCAAGCACAGCTAAACACTGCCGTAGAAGATCAAATTCTGTCGCAATCATGTGGATTCTCGATTGGTAAGTCTTATGTTGGTGAATGCGTGTAGCCGCGTTACTGATCTTGCGATAGGTGTAAGTTCACTCCACTTTACTGCCGTTAGCATCCTATGTATACGAAGCGCCCAATCGCCTATGGGAGTACAATACGACGAGCGATCATATTCGGCAATGGGCATTACAAAATATCAAGAGAGCCCGAAGACAGCAGCGACCGAATTTCAGGCGAAGCGCACTTATCGCTAGGCTTGCGCAGCCAAGCTCCCACCACTGTTATAATCGAAAGCGCATAATAATACAACCGTTCGCGCACACGTGGAGAAAACATGGGCTGATATATTGTTACAGTCTGGGACGTTCTGTCCTCGCTTGGTCTGATGAACAAGGTAATTGGAAACCACTCAAGAAACATGTACAACAAAGCTAACAACATCGTTGTAGCATGCCAAGCTCCTCTTCCTTGGACTGTACGTATCCCATACCATCGATCCAATTGCAAGTGCAACGTACTGATATAACGTTTAGTGACAATGCTGGAAAGACCACGTATGGCTACCGGTTTCGTGCGCGAATCCACAATCTGACAGAACCAGGCTCCTCCATATGCTCAAGAACGACAGGGTCGCAGTTCTGTAAGGAACATACACCTGGACTTGCGTTTTGCCACAGCTGACATGGTACTTCCAGCCAGCCGACGCTGCACCCGACATCAGAAGAGCTCTCGATAGGCAACGTAAAGTTCACAACCTTCGATCTCGGAGGCCACGCACAAGCCCGACGACTATGGCGTGACTACTGTACGCCTCCCCCTCCCCTCTTCTCCCTCCACCAACGACCATCCACTAACCCTCCCTACCTACCATACAGTCCCCGAAGTCTCCGGCATAGTCTTCCTCGTCGACGCAAAAGACCACGAGCGCCTCAACGAATCCAAAGCAGAGCTCGACGCTCTCCTCGCCATGGACGAACTCAAGTCCACGCCCTTCGTCATCCTCGGCAACAAGATCGACCATCCAGACGCTATCTCTGAGGACCAGTTGCGATCGGTGCTCGGCTTGTATCAGACTACCGGCAAGGGCAAGGTGCCGCTGGAGGGGATTAGGCCGGTTGAGGTGTTTATGTGTAGTGTGGTTATGAGGCAGGGTTATGGAGAGGGGATTAGGTGGTTGAGTCAGTATGTGTAGAGTGCACGAAGGGGGGCACATGGTGGGTTAGGACGGGCGGATTATGGAGTTGGAAGACGGGATGGGATGGGGTGGGACTTGTGGAAGTTAGCGACACGATGCATGACTGTTTTACGCACACTAGACGTAGTATCAAGGGCGTTGGCGTTGCTATCAAGAAATGATATTACATACTACCCGCTTTCGATATTCGTACTTGTGTTTAGATGGAACTCTTCAAGCTCGGATATATCGCTTGCGCTCTTATTATAAAGACAGGCTGAGACCGCTCGGTATATCTAAAGGAAAGCCTAAGAAGCCATGATCTGACTCCCGGCATGCAATATCCCAAACGCCGCCCAATGCTTCCGCAATTGCTCTCCGCTCGCTTCTTGTACGCTTTCTCCCACCCTCGGCCTGATCAATCATCATATTCCGCATCCTTTACCCCACAGAAATCCGATCCCAGACACGTATCCACCATATACCACACCCTCCAATACAGACTTGCGCTCTGCTCATCAAACGTCCCATCTTCCTTCCTCGGTACTTGATTCCCGATAATCCCCTGACCCGAGCCAATGACCCAGCCTATAATCGGTAGTGAGCCGAATGTTTGTTGCCAGCGGGGAGGCGCGGGGAGGAAGGCTTTTTCTTGGGGGAGAAAGACTGCGGGTTTGACGTTTGCGCCTTTGAGGCGGAGGGTTGCGCGTTGGGAGCGGGGGTTGAGTGCTGTTGAGGCTGTGTTTTGAGGTTGGAGTTGAGTTTGGGTTTGCGATGCTGGAGCTGCGTAGAGGTCGTCGGCGTGGCTTGGGAAGGCGCCGGTTGCGCGTAGGAGCGAGGGCTCTGTGACGGATCGGGATAATCGGCTTTGTGATGCGGGTATGGAAGCGGTCGCTGTAGCTGAGGAGATGGTAGTGGACGACTGGCTTACGCCTCTTGCTCCTACGGTACCGGAGGAGACAGTATTCGGTGAAGCAGTCAGTGACACTCCTCCTGCTTCAGCACGAACCGGCTTGTCTCCAACCGTTGGTCCTGTTCCCCTATATGGCTCTGCGTAGACCGTGAAGCCCTGGATACTCTTCGGGCTGTAATGGCACGCCCTTTCTGCCGCCTCCGCCGAGTCGAAAGTGACCTTGATCCAATGATCGCCACCGACAAACTCATTGACCTTCCTTAACGCTGATTTCGTCAGGGTCTTGTAGTGTAGGGAGCGCTGGGAAGCGAAGGAGAAGCCGGACTTGGAGGTGGGGGGCTCGCGGTCGTATTCCTCGTAGATGAGGCCTCCGGACACTTTCTCGTAGTGCGATATCGCGGCCCATTGCGCGTCGGTGCCGTAGCCGTAGAGGATCACTTCTTTGGGCTCCTTGCTAGCGCTATTCGTGGGTGCGCCGCTTGCTTGAAACGATGTAGCGAGACCTCCTGCGTCTATGAGATTCGGCGCTGATGCGGAAGGTGGTAGCGCTGCTACTGGTCGTGCTGATAGCGAGCGCTTCTTGTCCTCATCTGCCCTGAAGCGGCCAAAGATATCGTCGATGGCACGTTGGTTTTCGAGCTTTGCTTCATCCGCCGCGCTCTTCGTCGTGGGTGTCTTTGCTCGAGAGGTTCCGCGTTTGCGTGCTTTGCCGAAAGGGCCCTTTTCTTCGGGGATGCGCCGCTGGTTTTGTTCTGAACTGGAGGAGGACATTGTCAGTTGGGTTTGCGGGTTGTGGTAGAGACCGCGCTGCGAATGACTCCAAGTTACGTCTCTAAAGATAGCGAAGCGGGTCACAAGCTGATCGTGCATGGGTTTTCACTCCTCAGGCCTCGTTCATTCTCGTTGAAACCCCAGACTAGATAGATTCAGCGAAATTGAAACTTACTCTGCAAACTCGAACGCCCAAGGCAGCTTCCTCCCCGTCGAATCGAATGCGCGCTCTGAATCAGGCACAGCGTGGACCTGCATCTTCGCCTGATATCTCGAAGCGCCTGTAGTCTATGTGTGAAGCCGCAAACTCTTGCAGATAATCGTCGCTCTCTTTGTTTATGCGCTTGGAGTAGAGCCAAGTCAGCCCCAGAAACGGCCGCGGCAAAGCCACAGTGGCCCGTGCGTTGATTGAGGCGCACCATCAGATCTTCACTGCGGTGACACGACGGCACCATTCCCGATTCACACATTTCTTATGCGGGCGCATGGCTGGGTAATTCTGTTGCCTAGTACGACGTCCGCGTAAAGCCAATGGATCTCACGCCCGTCAAGATACGAGGTAGGAAAAGAAAACACCCTGCACTCATCGCTGCAAAACTCCAGTCCTCCAAAGCCTCCTCGCAATCTTCCTCTCAAGCTTCGTCTCAAGATAAACGCCCACGAAAACGCAAAGTCAAGAAGAAAGCAACAACACCCGCCATGCCTACCCTCCAAGGTCTACCCCAGGAGCTTCTGGAGATCGTTTTTCTATACAGCATGAATATCTCCCTCCCACGCTGTTCCCCTTCCCTGGGCCGGAAACTATCTTCCCGCCATGTGACGATGGAGTTTACCATGCGATCATTCTTTCACAGCGTGGACCATAAAGCCAACATCCGAGATCGAAAAGTCACTTCAGACCCGCAACTACAGTCCGACATACTATCCTGCCGCTTCTTCACCTACAAGTTCTTTTTGGATTATGTAAAGAGGGCTCACGACGCAATGATCAGGTTGCGCGGGAAAGCATGGGAAAACACCGGTGTACCCGTTCTAGGCGTGGAAGAGTTCGAAGGGTTGTTTGTGTTCAGATTCACCAAAATCCCCTACCTCTCCTTCGCAGAAGGCTTCCATATACCCGAGAAACTCCTACACGGGCCGTTCACCAAAGAAAAGGCATCCCTGCTCTACGTCCTAGTCTCTCTGAACGGCGAAATCGACTGGACAGGCAGCATGGCGGGTGAAGTAGCAAAGACGGGGATCAAAGAAGCAATCAAAGAGGGCAATGAACATGCCGTTGCTGCGTTGGCGGTGCTACTAGGTGTGCCGAAGGCGATTACTACGGATATGCTGAGATACGCTGTTATACATTGCGGATGTGAGATAAACATCCTCCGGCACCTGCTCTTCAATGCGCAAATCCTGGGCCGCGACACATCGAAAGACACTCTCGATTTCCACGATCCCAAACTTTGGGCATGGGCGGATGCGAATGACGAGCGTGGGGATGAACTGAAGGACATGTTGAAGAAGGCCGATGCCTTTAACCTGGAGTTCTACTTCGAGGAGGATGCAGACTGGACCAAGATTGTGGGGTTTCCTTATGGTGGAAGCAAGTTCGACACTAGAACGACGTTTGATGGTATGGTGAGGGAGTTGTTGGGAAATCTGTACAGAAATTATGGGAGGAAGATAACGACGCGGAGACGGCAGACAAATGAGCAAAGGGTTGTGGAGGAAGTATAAATTCCCAACTATGAATGAAGATCACGATACATACTACGAACAAACTACGCTACAAGCACTTGACCTACCTTTGAGTGACCTACCTTCAATGGGAGTGGTGCACATCGTGGAATAGTATACGCCAAGGTGGGGTCAGTAGTAATTCCGTTGAGCATCCTCAACGAGTACCGACGGAACAGTCATGTCTGCAAACTCGTTAGCCATCAGTTTTCGACCAGACAATGCTAAGCAAGTAGGTGGTGTGGTGTTCCTCAGTGATCTTGGTGTTAAAAACGTAATCATAGAAATCATTTACTATCTATGCAAGTTTTAATCATTGGAAGGGGGGGGTGCAGCAACGTAAGAAGTAAAGCTAGACTGACCTGTACTGGAGTCGATGTAGAGTATCGAGTAAAGCGAGGAAGCTCAGCGTGCATGTCACAACGATTGCGCACTATCTTGTCAAAATAGCGGAACATCTATTCATGGTCAGTCTAGGTCTAAGCCATGATGCAGAGACAAGAGGGCTAAGTGCGTGAAGAAAACTCAGAATATGTAAGAATTGAATGTCATCGGTTCGACGCCGTTATGAGACCCCGGCGAGGGTCTCCGGCAAAGAACTCAATCGCAAATTATTTCATCCTAGGACGGAAACAAATGCTTGCAGGGAGGGTAGACTTACCAGTTAATATCGTACGCCAAATTGCAAGCTGTCGAATGGCACCCTTTCCACCAAGCTAATCGCTTCGCTACTTGTCCAGCAAGTTGCCATCATCGTGCGCATTCCTAGTCGCAAGTTGCAGGCAGTTCTAAGTGCTGGTGCTGGCGTGAGGCGCTCTTCATGAGAAGAGAGGTGGTGATGGAAGAAACGCGAGGAAGTCGCGGCGAGTTTTCATGGCGGCGCCAAGCCTGAGCGTGCACGGGGCAGCTTCATTCGCTCGCTTAGCCCACCATCATTTCGATGCTTCCAACTGCGACTCCATCTCCCGACAAGAACATCCAACACCGACTCCTATTTCCGACCGGTACGCTTTCGACGCTGCACTTGCACACATTTACACGCCCTAACAGTTAATTGCAGCACATACCGACGAAATGGGTGACGCCGATATCACAACGAGCGCCTGGAGGCAGGTCGAGGTCGGCCGTGTGGTCCTCTTCAACGAGGGCCAGTACGAGGGCCGGTTGGCTACCATCGTCGAGATCATCGACCACAAGCGTGTACGGATTGCCCGCGATTCGGATGCTGCGCAGTAGCTCACAGAAACAGGTGCTTATCGATGGTCCCTCCGAGAAGGCCCCCGTTCCCCGACAAGAAGTCGCACTCGCCAAACTCTCTCTCACCCCGATCGTCATCCCCAAGCTGCCCCGCGCCACCGGTGTCGGCCACGTTGCGAAGAAGTGGGAAGAGGCCAAGGTCCAGCAGAAGTTCGATGAGAGCGCCTGGGCAAAGAAGCGTGCGGCAGTCACGAAGAGACGGGGACTGAACGACTTTGAGCGCTTCAAGGTCATGAAGATGAGGAAGCAGGTAGGTCTACTCTTTGGCATCTCTCTACTGTTGAAAACCGACCTACATGGAACATACGACCTGCGACCTAGGCATGCGCTTTGTTGAACACGATGGCTAACAAAACATGCAGGCTCGCTTCGAGGTTCAGAAGACTTTTGCCAAGATCCGCGCCAGTGCGAAGGCATAGGTAGTTTAGATGCTGTCGGGAGACAGGGTGTGGTGGTGGTGGCTGCATGCAGGTGGCGGTGAGGCATGATGTGCATTTTCATGAGCATTCCGAAGGCGACCCAAAGGCATTCAAAAATTCAAGACCTGGATTCGGGTGAATAAGTCCAATGTTTGGCATGGTGCAATTCGGATGGGAAGGTTTACTCGGCTCTCGCATGCATTCCACATGTAGCAAGAGAGTCAAATCCACAAATTCATGAAACCACAAAGACCGCAACTAGAATTGCCAATTTGATACCCTTTTGAAATGACCAAAGCCGTGAAATATGCCTGTTGCAAGTGAAGTTGGTACTGATGGGCATTCGGAGCTCTTTCCTCGCTAGACCGCACAAACGCTCCTACCTCGCTAAAATCGACCTTGGAAGCTCCGACCTCCGCATACCGTGTATTGCAGCAACACCACAACCAGGACACCACATACGACATCATGGCCAACCCACGCATTGAAGAGCTCCCCGACGAGCCCGAGAAGAAGAACGTCCAGATTGAGGAGGATGACTCCGAAGAAGACTCTGAGGCCGAGGAGGGTGGTGAGGTCAACATCCCCGCAGGCGCCTCGGTCGCAGTCCACTCCCGCAACGAGAAGAAGGCTCGCAAGGCCATTACGAAGCTTGGATTGAAGCACATCGAGGGCATTACGCGCGTCACCCTCCGTCGACCGAAGAACGTGAGTGCAAGCCGAGCAATTGGAAGATGGGGCGCCGGAAGCACATACCGGCTGAGCCTCTCTCATAATAAGAAATGCGAGCTAACAGAGAAATCAGATCCTCTTCGTCATCAACCAGCCCGATGTTTACAAGTCTCCCTCAAGCAACACCTGGATGTAAAGTGGTCCCGCCTCAATCGCAGCGCTCACAGACTAACCCCGCACCAGCATCTTCGGTGAGGCTAAGATCGAGGACCTGAACTCCCAGGCCCAGGCTTCCGCCGCTCAACAGCTCGCTCAAGCTGAGGCCGCCTCGCACGACCACTCCGGCCATGACCACGACCATGACCACGGCAAGGGCAAGGGCAAGGCTGTCGAGGACAAGAAGGAGGAGGAGGATGAGGACGACGATGACGATGAGGAGGTTGATGATTCTGGACTCGAGGCCAAGGACATCGAGCTCGTCATGCAGCAGGCTAGTGTCTCAAGGAAGAAAGCCGTCAAGGCTCTCAAAGAGAACGACAACGATATCGTAAACTCCATCATGGCGCTAAGCATATAGACTACCGCAGTCTAGGTGTCTAGGTCTGAAGGAAAAAGGATGGCTTCTGAGCTTTGCCGAGTCGTAGAGACTCCTGCCCGCTCATGTATAAGAATCATATAAATGGATCTTTTAAAAGTCACATTTACCAATGTATGACTTGATGCCCAATGTTCTGAACAGTGACTTGAGCAAAAGCAAGATTAAAGGGTCCTGCCGCTTCGAGAAGCCTTGGCTAGCATACGGCTTTTTGCCTCTTGCGAGCAGTTTTAACTTTGAACGCATCAGTTGAGCGGTGAATGAATTGTTCCTTGATCGTTCCTGAGCAACTTCCGCATCGGCTGCGACCACCGTCCATGGCTTACATAAGTGGTCTTGGCGTCGAGAACTTCCGGAAGTCGCGATCCTCAACCTCACGAATCCATCCCCACACCCCATCTCAACCATCACAATGGCCGTCGGAGTACGTTCCTCCCCTTCCTTTGCGCTTCTGGGAGCTCGCCAGTGCTCAATTGCAGCTCCCGCCGAGCTCCCTCTCGCGCAATGGCACCCCCAACCTCGGATCATGAAAACTAACACATCCCCCCTCACAGCGCAGCGCCGCCCTCAAGCTCGACTGGACAAAGCTCGGCACGCAGCTAGGCCTTAAAGGCCAAACTGCCGCCGCTCTTCAATCCTTCAAGAAGCGCAACGACGACGCGCGCCGCAAAGTCACCATCCTCGCCGACCAACCCCAAACCGTCGACTTCAGCCACTACCGCAGCATCCTCAAGAACCAGGCCGTCATCGATGACATCGAGAAGCAATTCAATGCCTTCAAGCCCCAGACATACGATGTGAACAGGCAGATCAAGGCGATCGAGGCGTTTGAGAGCCAGGCTGTTAAGAGCGCAGAGGAGACGAAGGCGGTCGTGGATAAGGAGTTGACCGACTTGAACAAGACATTGAAGAACATTGAGGACGCTAGGCCGTTTGCTGATCTCACTGTGGTGCGTACACCACACTCGTTCGGAATAGGAGATGGATATGCTAATGGATTTCACAGGACGAGGTCGCTGCTGCTCAGCCCGAAATCGACCAGCGCACCGAGCAGCTTGTCGCGAAGGGTCGCTGGGCTGTTCCTGGCTACAAGGCAAGTCTTTCGTGCGATGTTGTAATGGTGTGAATCGCTGCTAATACCCATATAGGAGAAGTTCGGCGATCTGTCCGTTCTCTAAATATCCCTTGCTATGTAGTCAAAATGTACCCGACCTGGGTTGTATTACCTACGTATTGTGAATAGTTTCGGTGGGCTTCAATGCATCCTAGATATTTGACCAACTATTGCATATTGCAGTATGCCTTTGCTCTTGTCTTATCTTGAACACTCATCGCTTCTTTAACTGGATATGCCACCTACTTTCATCGAAACATATCCGCGTCTTGGACCAAGCGCAACATCCAAGTTCCATAACTATGTGGCCGGAGAAATACTAGTCGTCCATATCATTGTGAGACTCAGGTCCGAAAATAGCAAGCAGGCTGGGTCAGGTAAATTGATGCAAAGATACCGGTTGCTCTACAAAAATCCTAAAAGAGGACTATAGCTTACTTCAACTCGACCGGGCGCCGGGTTCCCGTTCGGCTCCAGACAGTCAATGACAAAGCAACGGCCAAATCATAGAGACTCTCCAGCACGACTCGATTGTATGGTTACATCAATGTAGCAGAGTCCGTCACAAGCCTATTGATATATCCTAATATTGATGGGAGCTATTGGATTATGGATGGTGAGCCTTTCATACTGCATACTTCCGGAGTATCCACAAGACATCTATCCTATGAGCGTACTAGGTGGATACATACGCAAGAGCCTTCACGTTCGCGGGAATGGCGAAGGCGGGGATGCTGCTCAAGATCTGGGTCACGGTAAAAGGCAAGTAATGACCGTAAGTTTCGCCTGGAAGGTATCGTGCTTCATCAAGTTGGCAGTAATGGCTCATGCTACAACAATATCTTGAGTAGACTCTAACATCGAGGTTTCCCATGTCAACCTGTTCCTCAACACGTTCATCAGGTACCACCAACCCCAGTCCTTGCCAGATCCCCCGCGCCTCTCCTCATCTCTTCGACTAGCCAATGCACCACAACCTCAAAGCTCAAGCGCGTAAATCTGCTTTGGATAGCTGGTTTGAGGAGAAGGTTACTAATTTCGGTTAGATCTGCTTAGAGGCTTGGCAGCTGTAACGCTTACCTTGCGACTTCAGACGGCACTTCAGATTCCTTGGGTCTTGTAGTTCCTGTTTCTAAGCCTCCTGCCTTAACTCCAATGCATCACAACATCTGTACTATTGTTGTCTGCGGCACGCCGTCTTGAGCGAGGTATTATCCCACAGAAACGCCACTATGCCGGATTCCAATACGAGGCAGATATTATCCGTTCGGTCAGAGCGGCGCAGACTCCCATTACAGTATCAGCAACCAGGCGATCAGCCAGACTTTACAGAATCAAGTTCCACTTTCTCTTGAACTACCATCAGCAATTTTCCAGATCCGGCCAATCGGTTAGAGTTGCTCCCCTTTTCGGAGAAGTATTGAACCGAATACGATCCACACTGTGATGCACCGGGTCCTTGCAGATGGGCTTTCGACCATTCGAACGCCACGTGCTCCGAGCTTTGAAGGTGTGCTGTATTACCCGAGATGCGGTGTGAATCATTGTAGCTGAAGGAGCGGCGTAGTTTGTTGGGGAGAGCGATAATAGCCGAGATGAGACCTGGTAGGTGTGGGAAGCGGAGAGTGAGACAATGGAGTAACCTTACAAGTCAATCATCACTAGAGGGAGGAGCGCAGGTGGAAGGAGCAGTGGGTAAATCCTCAATCTTGACAAGTGTGCCACTCAGCGTACCAGGTCCACAACCGCGATTGCCGAATTGCGGGGAGCGATACTACATTGCGTGGAAACTGTGGGGAAGCAAGCATACCGACGGGATGACAGGGGAAGAGTATGAAGTACGTCAAAGCAAACTCGGGCATCTGGTAGGTCGAAGTAACATTGGAAGGTGGCAGCTGGCTGTTTGACCTCTCTAAAGCCACAACTCCGGGTGCCAATTCAGTCCAAGCCGCCGACCCCTGCGTGGTAACGGACCAGGTGCAGCATGATGGTTCATGTTCTCGGCCTGAAATATCAAAACCAGTTTAATATCTCCTTGCGGCCGCACTAAAAGGGACCCCTCTTTTCCAGTATTGGTCAAATACAATCACCTGGCACCGCGCAGAATCCCTTGCTAATAAACCATGCCCTCTGGTCTTTACATCGACATCAACTCTCCCATCACGCAATGACGCCGCATTACCTTCGCAATATCGCACTCGCCCTCGAACTGTTCGTGGTCCTCACACAATGCGCTGACCTCAACTACTCGGGAGAAGCAGTCACTACTCGATTCTGGGACTGCTGTAAACCTTCATGCGGTTGGAATGGAAAGGCAGACGTTTCCAAGCCGGTAGTAGCATGTACTGCTGACGACAAACCCACGGATATGGCTGCTGGAACCGGTTGCAATGGTGGCTCTGCATTTCAGTGCTCTAACCAGCAACCATGGGCAATAAACGACACTGTATCTTATGGATATGCTGGCGTCTTCATCACACCGGATCTCACTCATGGCGCTATCGAGGGGGCTTGGTGTTGCGCGTGTTACAAGCTGGATTTCATCAGTGAACCGCTCATTGGCAAGAGTATCATTGTTCAAGCTTCAAACACAGCATACGATTTGACATCCACAAATCGATTTTCGCTAGCGGTAAGCTCTCTATGCAAGATATGGATGTTGTGAATGAAGCTGAGTTTCCTGTAGATACCTGGTGGAAACACCACTTCCTCGAATGCCTGCGCCCAGCAGTATGGAATGAGCCAGTCTGTGTTTGGTGAGAACATGGCAGGAGTCAGCTCCAAAGACGACTGTCAAAATCTGCCCGAGCCATTGAGGGCCGGATGTCAATGGAGGTTTGATTGGTTCAAAGATGCAAATTTCCCAAGGTATTCATTTCGACTCCAGACACATAGCATTGTTCTAACGTCACATAGCGCAAAGTTCAAACGTGTAGTCTGCCCCTCTGAAATCACGGCCAGAACCGGCTGCAGCCGCAACGACGACAAACAACTAGCAGGCGAAGTACCTTCCTCCGCACTCAGCCTCATCCCAATCTCCCCCGCAGTAGCTACCTTCGCCGCCGCGGTCCTGCTAGGCGTACTATCGATATAGTATCAGTGACGACGCTGCACGCCACCTCTTCTGGACCGCTTACGATCGCCACGTTTTTCGACTTTAAGTCTCCATTGTTCGCCAGGGCTATTCCGTCAGATGATGAAGGATCGCCCCGCCTATATCATGCACGGATACCCTACCAATTAAACACTTGCATTAACACGGCAGGAAAGCCGTGTCTTGGGAAAGCGCGCGGTAAATACCTGTGCAACTTATTTCACTCCCGGAGTTGCCGACAACTCACACGCGGTTCATGGACTCGAACTTTTCCTCTTCTTCAGCTCTTGTCGCCAAACGCGACGAGGGCAAATGTATGCTATTACGGTCGACTTCACATACTGGCGTTTTGAGGATGCTTTTTCTTGTTGCCTTCATGGCTTTCATTTAAGCGACGGGTTGCTGCAAGTCGAGTACGTTGAGTTATGAGCTATTTTATCACGCTCGTTTGGCCTTGATATTGGCGCGTGGATGATGGAAGATGGAGGAAGAGGAGCAGATACCTACCGAGGCTGTTGCAACCTCAAGATGAAACAGGCAACGCATGAAAAAGCTTGAGAAAATTCAGGAATGGAACCTACATGTCAAGTGCGAAATGACAGCTCCCCGTTCCGTAGCAAAACAGTCAAGACGTTTTCACCACCAGTCATCTCCCAATCTTGCTTTCTCACTATTCACACAAGCGCTGAATTCTACCCATTGCTAAAGCTTCACAAGAACCCTCTGCGTTTCTCCATCCATCCCCATAAACCCCCAATACCCCTTCCTCCTCCTCCGCGCATCGTCCTATCTCAGCCTTCCTTCCTTCCTTCGCGCGCAACACGCATGTATTTCCACAAGCAGCCATCCATTCATTTAGGCAAATTCAAAACTGTGGTCGCACAACGGCCCTCGCAACTTTAGACAACAAGGAAACGTCTCCGCCTCCCGGAAAGCAAGCTTGCACTTTACCCATATCACCCGCGCCCAGGGGGGCTGAAAAATAGATTGCAAGCTTAACCTCTCGGACGGAAGAAAAGCATTTTTTGCGCACTGACGAATGAGCAGACGAGGGGTGGGTTGCCCCTCATTTCTCGTCGTGGCACATGGTGGGAGCTTGAGCTTATAGGTGTATGTATGTATATGTATGGGGGGCGGTTTGGTTTGGTGTGTGAGGTGGTGGGTGGACGGAAATGGATGGCCTAAATTCGCTTACCGTTACGGGTACGGAGACGGGAACGAGCGATCTTTTGCAAATTGCATGATCGGGCGCAATGACACACAGTTTCGTTGGGTGATGAGTGGCGTTTACAGGTTGTGCTGTTGATGCAAACATCATGCTCCTCTCACGATGTGTGTGCAGCGATGATGCTGGGTATGTTTCGCGTTATGAGGCGACGAGGCGCAGACTCGCACGTCTCTAGTGCGAATGTGTACATTATACATTTTAGATTATTAAGGACGAGAGGACGATGCTCTTCCAATGTTAAGGTGTCAGAGAGGAAATGCAGTAGCTTATTGAGCGAGCCTGTGGCCGTAGGCGTCGTGCGAAGTCTCCCTCCGTACTCGCGCTTCGACTTCCTCAGTCTGGAACTGGATTTTCCGCGAAGCGGACGACGCCTACTATGATCTCCCAGCCTATATCGATAAAATAGCAAGCCTATGCAAGGAATACCAGACAAGTATCTTGACTCACACCTCAAAGCGCTAGCAGTCTAGATCATTCAGCGAAAACGAATTCTTCCACAGCGAAGGTAAATGCTCCGAGAGTTGCTGAATGCTCCCTCTGCAGAAAAGCCAGCGTTACAATGCTTCCCTGCGTTGTTCGTCGCGTCAAGTTGCTTCCCGCCCAAAGATCGTCCGTGGATTACCCCAGATCCGTTTCACTTGCAGGGCGGGGCTGGTAGGTACCCCTGCGGACTCACGGGCCTGAGCGCCGTTTTGGTGCGTGTGACTTCGATGGGCTGTGGTTGGGTAGAAAGTCTTGGGAGAAGTCTAGAGCGTCTTCTGTCGTCTGCCTCGTGGGAAGGTATACGTGATGATTGTATGGGTTAGCTGGTGTGCATCTACTGACTGGACGGTGACTTGAGCGTGCAACACGCCTTGAATGACGTACGCTTCAAGTTCTAACACTGAAGAATT
The DNA here is from genome assembly GCA_021596325.1 of Parafenestella ontariensis. Classification (NCBI taxonomy): domain Eukaryota; kingdom Fungi; phylum Ascomycota; class Dothideomycetes; order Pleosporales; family Cucurbitariaceae; genus Parafenestella; species Parafenestella ontariensis. The sequence continues at coordinate 145,895 of JAKGDA010000045.1, forward strand.
CTAGAGTTGCATTGTGAAAGCATTAGAAGCGAAACATGGAGACCAGAATCAAGCGCTATATCAACAGAGAAAGCAAGAGTTGAAGTTCTGTGATGGGGTATGCAAGATTTATTCATTAGCTATGGTAGCTATCGTCATAACCTGGGCCGGTGGGGGTATATTTCATCTTCATCGTCTTCATCATCATCCTCAATCCCTCGTAGCCTACACGGCGTCAATGGTGTGAGCGGACTCAGCGTCGCAGTCGAGAACCTATTCGTCGGACTGAGCGGCGGACTATCCAGATCCATACTCTTCCACCCCACGTCCTTGCTCTCCACTAATGTTGGTGCAGAACCTAGACTCCCGACACTCCTTACTGTCTCTAGCATGTCACCCTTCTCGGATGAGTTGGCCGTCTCGTACCGATCCCTGCTATTTCTCCGCGATCTCGGGAAGTATGATGCCTTCTTACGGTATTCTCCTGTGGTGACGAGTCGTGGAGGGTAGTTTGGATCCCGCTCAGTTCGAGTATCTGCTCCTGATCGCGTGGCCAGGCTACTAGAGAAGTCATCCTGGATGCAGGGGAGTATCTTCTGTACCACGCGGTTCTGTCTGGCGTATCGACTGATGTCTGAAGAGTTTGATTTATCCCATTGCCAATCACCTCGAAACTCCCGCTCCAAGGGCGTAGCCTTGGTTTTGAAGTTAAAGACCCATCGTGTGACGAGACCGCGCAGAATGGGGATGTTAGCTACGATGATTGCGACGTTGTTTTCAATGTGGTTGATGCAGTAGTCGATAGGATAGGTCCAGTCGGGCTTGAAGAGCGTGTAAAGTCGATCGCGATATGATAAATAAATCTTTGAAGCGCCGATCGCAGTGACACTTATTGAGCGTTAGTTGATGCATGCGCTTCAGTTGCCTCACGAATCCTTACGCTAAACTGCAGGTGAAGACTGCTAGTACCACCAGGCGTGATCGCAACCGCGCGCTCATCATTCTCCTGACGATGATGAAAGGGATCGGGAGGATAAGAACATCGGTGAGAAGGTTGGCGCAAGTGACCCAAATTAACATTTCGCCCATCTTGTGACGACCCATGCAGTGCAGTCCACCAAATGTCCTAGGCTTCCAGGTATTACCGGTCAGGGGTGGGCAAATAAAGATATAGAGAAACCATGGGATCAATGCGCTCCCAATTGTGAAGACCAGGATCGCGTAAAGAACTTTCTTAAGCCACTCGATGACTGAGCCAGCGCGAAGAAGGAGAAGTATGATCGATGCTTTTACGAGCGGTAAAATGGGAATATTCAAGAGATTGAACGCCATCACCACCTGATTTGTCAGTAAAGGGATGGCACTGCAGTACAGGGAAGGCTTACGGCGTAGTACTCGTCGTAGTCTGGTTCTATCTCTTCTGGAGGCACCTCCCAGATATGGACGCCGACATGCCACATCTTTACATCTGTACACGTTCAGTGACTGCGCACATTGAAACTGGGCCGAATACTGACGTCTGTGTGAGGGCCCTATGAGAGCAATTGACAGTAGTAGCGGAATAATGATCAGCCAGTCATCTGCGAGAAATGTTAGCTCAAAGCGCACAAGTAGTCTCAGACTACATACCCCAGCTCAGCCTTAAACTCAGTTTTCGTCGTGTGTATATCCTCAGGGCCACGAATACCGATGCCAGTAAGGGCGTGCCGTATATCACCCCTAGGCAGGTGAGTTGGAGAGGATAGGTAGGCATTTCGACGACCTGCTGTCAGGTTCCTGGTGAAACCGCGAAAACCACATTCCGCAATGCTCGTGGGTGGGCATTCTCATATAAACTGGGCCAAGTTAAAGCGCAGCTACCCTTGTCCTCTGTGCCCCCAGGCACGGACAGCCGGCCCTCCAGTGTCCCCGCAATCTGTACTCACTGCATATTAACACACTGAACCGAATAAAGCATTACGACCCTCCCATTTGCCCCGCGGGCTGATCTTCCGCCTTTCTCACTCACGTGGACCTGCTTAATAGCCACATTATACTACCTACTACTCGATGCATTCGCTATCCGGCTCGTTTGCTATGGTGCGACGTGAATGATATCGCTCCTTCCATATATACCTTCATCAATTCTCATACACACAAGAACCACACCATGATGAGGTGGGCTTGCATTCGAGATAGCCCGGCACAGTTGCTGTGTCGACTCTACATTTGTGGCTGTCAGAGGTATGAGAATGGGTGTGGTGCAGGACTTGCCAATGCTGCAGGAGCGCTGGCCAGCACAGCGTCATATCATGAACACCAGGACGGAGGACTTCGTGTAACCAGTTTTTCCCGGAGCCTGGACAGCGTCGCTGGTCTGGTCACAGCTCATTCTAGCAACCGATCCCTGCTATACAACTTGCGCGAAGCTGGGGCCGCCGCTTAAAGTCTGACACACCCAATGAAAGGCACCTCGTAAAGTAAAGATGAAGCAGCGAACAAAATTCGAAGTGGAAATAAAGACTAGCCAAGAAACCATAGACGGGTCTAAGTCTGCCACAGCTTTTAGCTTCGCACATGAGATCCGCAGGGCGCTGGTGGATAATGGCTTCGAGATGCGACGAGATTCCAGGGGTGCAGTTCTTGTTCCACAGGGGTCAAGTTCCACATCGACGCTTCGAGAACGGAGTTCATAGAGCAGGAGACTGTTTTAGTAAACGAAGAATCGGATTAGCGGACAAGTTTCGGACATTGTTCGTTTTAGATGGTCGCGTTGGCGTTGGCCATAAGAAACCAAAGCCGGCTCGAGATCTCGACGTCGCTATAGACATTCATTTACCATCATTGCGACCCTGGGTCTGGAACGAACCAGAGATGATGGAATTGCCGACGCTCAGTATCCATATATGCTTCGCTCGGCAGTGAAGGTGGGCGTGGTGGAGTAGCTGATTGTGCGAGGTTACCAGTCTGTCGCAGAAGTACCTCGGTACCTCGTCATACTGTTCCTTCTTCTGTTTCGGGTTGAGGATTCGGTCGCTGGCTAACGAGTGACACAATCCGGTGATACCTCATTGTTCGGTAGCCTATCGCGACTCAAAATCCCAGGCTTCTTTCTATTTCTGATATCGGAGGCCGCTCCACGAGCGACAATATCGTTGAAGCGTTAGCACATGCCTGGACAACGGCAAGCAAATGTTGCTCACTAGCATTTGGACCCGCAAGTATTGCACTTGGTCGCCTTCTAGCAGGTAATGGCGAGCCACAAGGCTGCAAGGTGTGGAGACTGAAACAGAGTATCCGGAAGATGACCTGCAAAATCGCCTCCAACTCTGGCCACCGAGCGCGGGCTTCGTCACTTTTCTGGAATGTTTCCATCTGGTTCTCCTTGAGTTGCGTGACCGCATGTTGTTGTGATCGTTGCCACCAGTCTGCTGCTGCGGTCGACCGTCGTGCTTCGCAACTGGCTTTCCATCTCTTCTGAGGGAAGCGTGAGCATAACAAAGATATTAAGATAAGAAGATAAGAAGAAATGTTAAGGAAAGGACACGATGAAGATGAAATCCTGAAGATGTGTCTTGTAAACAAGTATACCGAGCTGGAGTTGAAGCTCGCAGCATCGGCCAACGGTAATCATGTCTGCCAATGATATGGCAAACGCTCAGAGCACCTAGCTGACCCTGAGTCCCTCACTTTCACTTCGACGTGACAGTGCTTTGTACTTTTTACCCGCTCTCCTACATTCTCCAGTGATCCATGGTGAAAGTTGCGGTTTCGGTGAAGCATGTCTTGTTCACTATTCGATCAATGACACGATGCTGCTGTTGGCTATGCCAATGGACCTCTTAGAGACCCTGCTGATTGACAGGTAGTCCACCGAGAACTGAGCACATACTTAAACGAAATTTCAAGTTCTTTATCATTTGACGAGAAAATTGGATGGCAACGATATGTGTCTGAAAAGGTCAGTAACGGCTTGGTGTAGAAACATTGTAAGATACCAGTCCTGTTCATGCCGTTCATACCACATCCTGTTGTGGAACATTGTGCAATAACATGTTCCACTCAGTGACCCATTTTGAGATCTAAAAATAAAAGAGTGTGGATGTTGGGAAGCAAGCTCCCGGGATACACGTGACCTCTTACTGACCCTACGGAAGGAGCTAACGATTTAGGGCAGAATGAGCCTAGATGTCGCTCTTAGTCTTCATTCTCAACACCTCTACGCCCGCATAATCTTCCCTCCTTCAAGAGGTAACTATAAGCGCATCGCACAATGACTGACTACTAGACCGCATACACCCTGATCCTCTGTCTTGTCGACCTTCTCGGCCTCACCAACACGCCCCTTCCGTTCAGTAACCGTCGCCAAGGCCGACAATGCCTGGTCCCACGAATTCCATCAGCTTGGCTTGCGTTCGCAGAGTTCGTTGCCATCGCTTTCGTGATCTGGAGCATGAAGGAGATCATCGGCAGCGACACGTTCTACCACTCCGAGCGAGATATTCGGAAACCGGGCTGCCCTATCGAGACGTGCGTGTCGTGGGCGGAGAAGATGATCATACATACGTTTGCGCTGCAGCTATGGGCCTTCTTCTTACATGTCGGGTTCTTTTGCGTGTCGTTGAGTCAATGCTTCGGTGACAAGGTTGAGGATTGGATTATAAAGATAATCTAATGATCCCATGATCTGGTCGATGTTTTGATGCCCTATGGAAGATCAGATTGCTTCTGTATTTGGCAAGGAACTCAAATCCCAAGTCCTATGCCACGACGCCATCATAGGTAGACAGGTCGGCATACTGGAAATCAAGCATTGGATTGCTAGCACTTGGCAGGATCTTGAAGCTCGTCGACAGACATGTTCAAAAACAATTTCCTTTTTGTGTAAAATGAAAGGATTGGTATTGATAACTTGATTTTTCTTCTCCATCTCTCCCTACGCAGGTTTTCTTCCCATTGCGAATGAGGCAATCATGTACGGCACACCAATCGCCATTCCCAACCCTGCACCTCCCAAAGCCGCATTGCCAGCGTTTGCAGGTAATGCTCCTCTTCTCGCAGCTACCAGTGCTACTACAGCACCTGCACCAGCTCCACCAAGCGCTGTCCAATCCGTCTTGACTTCTCCCTTATTCTCCCTTATTCTCCACGTCCTATCCTTCCACTCAATCTCTTCTCTTCCCCACATGCGTCCCCAGACCATGGCAGCACCAGCTACTGTCCCTAGCAAGAGACCACGACCTGAGGTTCGAAGAGTATTGGCGAGGAGAGTGGACGTGGAGATGGGGGTTTGACTCCATCTAGCGCGTACTAAAGAGATCGGGAGTTGGAAGAGGGATAGGAAGGTAAAGGACATCGCTGAGGCGCGCATGACGTGGAAGTAGAGGATCGAGTGCGCGTAGGGTTGGTCTTCGGCGTAGGGTGTATGTGGGAACAGGGAGGTCATCTTGTGTAGTTCGGTGACAGCGTGGATTATTGGAAATTGACAGAACGTCGAGCTAAACCGTTGGCCGAGTTGTATGTCTCAGTCTCTGTGCGGCTTCCACGGTTTCCGAGTGATCGTACGATAATGGGATGAGGTTTGAATAGGGGGGCCAATTTACGAGGTCGTCAGTGTGCTAGTATGTAACCTACAAGGCGGTGTTGCGAATGCATCTCCAGGCATGGTGACCGTCTACTTTTATATTTCACTATATGAGGAGCAACGGCTTGAAGTTGAATCAACGAAACCCGGCTCATGGGGTGCTTCGGCCGCAAGAACGGACGGGACTTGAGATGGAGTTCAATTTGACCGCGACCGAAAATAAGCCTTGCAGAATTGACTAATCAGATAATCGCGATTATCACCTGGGCAGCGGAGTTGCGCTATGTGGCTTTTAAGGCCAGGACTATTTTCTCCGACCGCCGATCCTATATCGTCCGCGAGTGCTATTTGGAGACTAGGTGTCGACGCAGCCGGCGGAGAACAAGAACGTGCGATATTGTTGAATCTGCTGACATGCTGACATCTAAGAGGTCAAGGAGAATGTTGCCAAATCTTAGAAGGGAGATGCGTAATGGTGTTGAGGAACGAACAACAGCAGACTCAACAAGGACCCAAGTTTGATAGGTAATGGAAGTTGGACTCGCCTCGAGTTTCTGCAGCTTCAAGTCGGCCTAAAAGCTTAACTGTACATCTTCTGACCAAGGACGCAGCCCTCGGCTGAGGCTTGATGTGTTTCAAGGTTTCTTCAGGGAAATCCACGCGGCCTCAGGTCCTAACCGCATGACGTCACACCAACCATTGAACCATAAATCCACCAGATCCAGCCCACTACGACCGGACTCCTTCACCAAACCCACAATAACCTAGCCCCACACCATCAACCAAATAAACTTTTAAGCTACCGGCAGACTCAACCGTCCCATCGGAACCAAGCAATCACGTAAATCTACGGTCGAAATCGAACTGTCACTATGCCTATTGGTCAACAAGAGTCAGGTGTGACCTCCGGCGTCAAATTTGTCACATCCACCGTTGGAAATACTGTTGGTGGTGTAACCAACACTCTCGGAGGTGTCGTTGGAGCACTTGGAAGAGGTATTGGCGAGACAGTAGAGGGCGCGACAGGCAGCGCTGGACGGCCAGTTGCGAGGGGCATTGCGGATGCGACGACAAGCATTGAGAAAGGCGCAAATGACATCGCCGGGGGAGTTAAACGAGCCGGAGAAGGGAAATAAATGCACACAAAGAATGGACATGAAAAGAGCAGGAGAATGATACCAAATTGACATTCGACCATATGAATTTTGGCCTCCTTGAAGTGTTGCAACGAATGGAACGATAAACAATGATATTTGCGTTATTTCCGGCCTCCTCTGAATCGCATTCTCCAAACAACGAGGTACCTGTAACGTGATCATGCTCCTCTGACACATGTCCAGACTGACCGTGATACGTTTGCAGATGTCACTGACAGTGCGTGCATACTGCAAAGTGTTCTGAATGTCTCAGCCTATTCTGGCCTGTCATATTTCACGGTGATCCTCCTTCCTAATATGATTCGACTTCCCCGCCCTCGCGATTATCGTTGCAGGGTTCATGCACATGTGCTCACGTCTACAATATACACCAGAAAACATGAGGCTGGTGAGTCGCTCCCTACATGCGCAAAGATGCTCCGGAGTATGACCGATGAAAGAGTGGAAACATGCGGCTCTGTTGTCCTCCCAGGTTATGTGGTACCGGAGATTCCGATAGTACCGAGTCCCTGCAGAGTTCGAGATAATTGGTGCGCATCTTTCATTGGGATTAGCGAGATTCCATCAAGGGATTCTGACTACTGAGTCACAAGCTTGCACTGTCACATGCTCCCTGGTTGGATTGGTTCATTCTGAAGAGGCTGGGATGAGCATCCGAACATGCATAAACAACACAACAAAAGCGATCTTTACCGCCATCGCGACACTTGAGAAGTACCATACTACGGTGGCTGTCTCATCAGCGGAAACACCAGACTGGAATGACTACTAGATCGGCACCGAGGACAGCCCCGGGAAAATATAGCGCAGGCAGTGGGACGCAGTGAGACTGCATGACGTCAGTTCTCCATCTGTCGTGCGCGTACAACCCTCGCAACACCAGACACCAGAAATCTGTCATCTGCACCGCAGCCAAGCATTCTTTGGTGTTTCGCATATCGGAGTTTGCGTTCCACAAGGAAGATTCGAGTCTCACGCAACCATGCAGCAGGACTTGATGGCGTTGGTAAACCAGCACTGAGAAGCAACCAGACATGCCAACCGCCATCGACGGGACAGAACGCCGATATCGATAGCGAGCCGCAGACCAGCCTCTTCCAGCGTTTGGGCGTCCCAACAAACGGTTCGTCTGCGGACATCCACCGCGTCGGCTGAACACTTTCGAAGGCGAAAGCCACAATTACCCCACAAATAGTGCGCTAGCGCGGTAAGCACCTTCGCCTAATCGAGATCCAAGTCTTGACATCACTCGGGCAATACCTAGACGCTCAACACCAATCCCTATCTTTCCCGTCTTTCGCCATCCAATAGTCCATCTGAGGGGCTACTTCCTCACCATGGCGCACCTGCAGATCAACGTGCATTTGGGCGAATGAGAGCGGGGCAAACACTGGACTGAAAGTGCCTACCGCGTGGACCGCCGCACGCAGTCAACCTCTGACCTCTGAAATGCACGCAATTTTGCTCTAATGGAACGCTAGGATTGACCAGGGAATGAAGGTTCCACGCAGATTCTCCGGTTCAGCAGCTGTCTTAAGATGCTGCATTCTGTGGGTCAGCTCGACGAAGCGAACGCCGCCGCGGCTGACATTGGGGACTACAGCCGTCGATGACGCCGTGTAACCAAAAGAGAGGAAGGGGCTGGCAGAAGGTCCCGTTTGACTCGTCTCGTGCGCAAATGTAACATATGCCGTCCAGCGAAGAAGGTAGGTGGCTGAGTGAAGCCAAGGGCAAACACGAGGAACGAGGCGGGAACGGTGTTTGTTCACGCACATCCCTAGATGTGGTGGGGAACAAAGGAGGGGTCGGGTGAATGTTCTACCCAATGACACACAGACGGCTCCCGCAGGCATCGATAAACGCTCAAGCGAACGCTCTACCTCGCAGATGGAAGCGTCGAGCTAGGCGGTTTGTTGATTTGCATTGACGCGTGGAGCCTTGACGGGGCCCTTGGCTCGAGCACTGCGCTTTTTCCATGTCCGATCAGCGGTGACATGCTCGATGGGGTACATTCACGAACTAACACAGAGGCTGGGGTGTCGGTATTTAGCTGTCTTACCATCCGCATCCACCTTTTCTCCTCTGTCTCGCACTCTCGTTGTCGTGGTTACCTGCTCCTCTCAACGTTCCGCTCAATTGTCCTTTTGAAGTGACTGATACCTCGTTCATCAGTCGACTCCTTCGTTACTCCTGTCGCTCTCCACTACCCCTCATACCCGTAATATCATATCAACCGCCCTTCTGAAAATGAAGTCCTTCGTTGCCCTCAGCCTCGCGGCTGCCGTTATGGCTATGCCCCAGTCTGGCTCTCCAGCTGGCTGCTCGTCCTCCGCTTCCGGCTCTTTCCAGATCTCGACGGTCAATGTCACCTCGAGCTCAACCAAGCGCGACGTTGAAAAGCGTCAGCTTTCTGGCACGCTCACACTGAGCCTTGCGGATGGTGTGTTGAAGGATCAGGCTGGTCGCCAGGGATACATTGCGGCCAACTACCAGTAAGCATCACACATCTCCAATTCATTGACATTGATGCTAATTCTACCTAGATTCCAGTTCGACGCTCCCATTCAGGCTGGCGCTAAGGAGACCTCTGGCTTCTCCCTCTGCAGCAACAGCTCCCTCGCTCTCGGTGGATCCACTATCTTCTACCAGTGCCTGTCGGGCGACTTCTACAACTTGTACAGCCAGTCGACCGGCGCACAGTGCATCCCCATCCACATCCAGGCCGTCAACCAGGGCGCCGGTGTTTCCCAGGTCTCCGATGGTCAGCCCCAGGCTACCTCTGCCGGCGCTGTTGTCTCTCAGATCTCCGACGGCCAGCCTCAAGCCTCCTCCGCTGGACCGGTTGTTACTCAGATCTCCGATGGTCAGCCCCAGGCCAGCGCGCCCGTTGTCACTCAGATCTCTGATGGCCAGCCCCAAGCCTCTGCCCCTGCCAGCGTCCCCGTAGTCACCCAGATCTCCGACGGCCAGCCCCAAGCATCTGCTCCCGCTCCCGTCGTTTCGCAGATCTCTGACGGTCAGCCCCAGGTGCCTGTCACCACTGCCACCGCCGTTGTCACCCAGATCAGCGATGGCCAGCCCCAGGCCCCCGTTGCTACCGGCAACCTCACCGTCAACTCCACTTCTCCCCCTCCGTCCGAGTTCACCGGTGCCGCCGCTACTGGCGCCGCCAGCGTCGGTGCTCTCGCCGCTGGTCTCCTTGGTCTCTTCGCCCTCTTGTAAGCGTGTCTCGCGCTTCAAGTTGGGTTGGTTTTGCAGCGTATCCTGTCCCTGCGTTTTAAGCTCAGCATCATACACATTGTGCGGGTTATGAATCGGTTTCCTCAATACCGATGAATTAATGTAGGCGAAACTCAAGTGGAGGACAACAACATTTTCCTTATAACATTCCTTAACGACTGGCATGCATCCACGACATCATGTATATAATTAACGCATATGGTGCTCATGGTGTTCGGTCTGTTTTTGATCTTGCGCGCGCAAAAAAGAAGAGCTTTTAGTAGCCTTTTTTTTTCCTTTTCTTTTCTGTACCTAGGTAGTTAGTGTAGCTAGTCTCGAGTCACAATCTTCTTGGGTATGCCCTTGATGGATTTCTAATGACAGTAATTGGAAAATTGAAAAAAATTGCAATCTTCTCAATCCAGCCAGCCAGCCGTGTCTCCCTATGTCAAGTGCTCGCAAGGACTAGACTTGAGTGTCGTCCCATGCATGCATATGTCAGTTAGCGTTCATGTTGTGGCTCCTGTACTCCAGAAATCCTGTGTTCCCGTATACGATTTCTACTAGTAACTGTACCCTTTTTCGCCTTGCATGTCGAAAACCCGTTAACTAACCGTTTCCCAAGCGAAAACATCACGTCGCACAAAGCAGATCTACTGTACGGTCGACCCAACAACCGAGAACTAAGGCACCACAGCAGCTTTTTATTTTTTTGTTGAATCAGATGACCGCGCCTGCATGAAAGAGGCGCACTGCGCATAACTAGGGTAACCGAGCCTCTCGAACTCTCCAAGGGCAAACAACGCCTCAAAATTGAAAGGGAGTATTAATAGTACACATAGACAAAGCAAAACACACAACCTCTCCGTTTTTAATATGCATGCCAGCTGCCAGCAAGCAAAGAGGCATTTTTTCAAGCTTATCATAGGCTAATGAAATAAACATGAATATGTACTAGTACGGCCGTGAAACATGTATGCACGTTCACGCTCACGCACCGGACATCGCGCCGGAGTTCACATATCGTCGTGGACAATCCGCCTCTCAACACTTCATCCGGGTGGAATAAATTCCGCCGAAAACAAGCCATGCTCCGCGGAGCGGATGTCTGTACGGTACGGTATTAATATGCGGGAGAAAAGTCAAGTCAAAGGTAAGTAGAGTGCAATCTAGACCGTCCGTGGCTATATGCGGTCTTTGTTGTATGCGAGTAAAACCTGGATGCAAGCAAGAGGCAAAAAGGGAAGGAAAATCCGCTTCATTGATTTTCAGCCCTATAGTCTGATCATTTCGGCTGGATCTGATGTATTGTTCGTTTGCAGGGAATTGCCGACGTGATAAACTTACTGTTCAATGACTGGTTTGTTGGGTGGCTGCAGTGCCGGCTGTGGCGATGAAGAGAAGGGCGGATGAATAACTCTCGCGTCCTGGGTGGCTATTGAAGACGGTTGTGAGTTGATGGCGTAGCTGACACTTGAACCTTCTTTGAATATTTAGAAATCGTTCTAAACGGACAAAAAATTGAGTTAGAAAACACACTAGTACAGATATTTTGCTTTCAAACAACTGTAACTGCAACTACTACATCCCCCACCCATTTTGTCTAACCTTACCATAAACCGAGATACCATTCCCCCTATACCCCATTTCCCCCCTAACACTTACCTCTCTACACACCCCTCCGCCCACCAACCAACTTCATCCCCTCCCTCATCGCCTCCGTCATCTTACTAGTAAGCAACTCCTTAATCCCCTTCGCCTCCGGCCTCGGCAAAAAGCCCAGCTCAATAAGATAGCTAATATACACACCCACCGTCTCCTCCTTGACCGCACCGCCAGCGCTCCAATCCTCGCCAGTCCAAGCTACATCTCTCCGCAACGCCTCGGCTGCATTCCTGTCATCCAGCTCAGGTGCTTTAGTATCAGCGGGCAGATCTCCTGTGACGAAATGGTAGAGTGGAAGAAGTGCGCTTTCTTCCTTCGTGCCTGAGCGGTCTGCTACGTAGGTTTCCATGTTCTTCTTCCACTCGTTGTAGGAGACTTGGGGTACGCTGTAGCCGTACGTCTCGAGGCTGCCGAGGAACTCGTTGAATGTGATGCGGGGGTGTGAGGTTATTTGCGCGACGCCGAGGGGTGGGACGGGGGGGTTGAAGGAGGATGCTACGACGACGCGGGCGACGTGTGTTACGGGGACCATGTTGATGGTGTTGGTGATGTCCGGGCGGGATTTGAGTTGGATGCAGCCCTTGAGAATGCGGACGAGGAAGTCGTCGGTATTGGTGGTGCCGTGATCTGGGTCGCCGAGAACGTAGCCTGGGCGGATTACGCAGCCGTTGAGGCCCCTCTTGCCTGCTTGTCGGGTCAGGTACTCGGCTGCCCACTTGGACTGCCCGTAACCAGTTCCCAAACTTTTGCGGGCGGCTTCTAGGTCGTCCGCTTCCGGAACACCTGTGCCGCCTTCGGCGAGGCTCTTTTCGGATAGCTTCACGAAGTAGTCTGTGTCGAGGACAGATGTGGAGCTGACAAGACCGAAGTTCTTGGGCTTGCCAACCGCGCACATAGCGAGGGCAGTCATTGTCGATACCACGTTAGCTCCGCGAAGACGAGAGTATGGTAGTACCCAATGCACAAGCGCACCGTTGTGAATAACCACATCGACGGAATCTGCGAGCTTATTCCAAGTGTCCGCAGCGAGGCCAAAGTTTGGTTTCTCCAGATCACCAACAAGGGGCTCCAGACGAGACTCCCAAGCATCGTCCCAGATACCGTACGCCTGGCATGTTTGGCGTACACGGTTGAGCGCTGCGTCAATATTCTGAGCACGGACCAGAAGGGTGACTTTGCCCGGCCTTGATAGAATATCTCGGAGAATGTAGGCTCCCAAGAAACCGGTCGCGCCAGTCAAGAAGGTGTGGACTTCCTCACCTGGCTTCAGAGCTTCTCGTGTTTTGAAGTCACTTAACTGCGTGGCCAAGTCTCTTGCATCTGCTGCGTAAGCCTCATCTTCCGGGTCGTCCTCGATCGCTTCAGCAGTGTCGAGACGCAGACCGATGGGATCCATTGCCTGATCGATGTTTGCTGAAAATCCACGCAACGTTGGATACTGGAAGATAGTGGACATGGGCACATCAATGTCCTTCCATTCTTGGCGAATTTTGAACAAAAGCTGTTGAGCGATGATGCTGTGTCCACCGAGATCGAAGAAAGAGTCGCTGCCGCCAATGCTTTCAGCTGTCACTCCTCGATCACCGAGAAGATCTGCCCAAATACCAGCCATGGTCTTCTCAGTGGGTGTCAAAGCCGCACCGAGCTGCGAAGGGCGCCTGGCACCTGCTGCTGCTAATTCCGCCGGCTCTGGGAAAGGTAGTGCTGGCCGATCGATCTTGCCGTTCGGGTTCAGCGGGAATCGAATAAGGGGGACAATGACAGATGGCACTGCATAAGCAGGCAATTTCTTCTTGAGATGTTCGCGCACGTCGTCTCGAAGATACCTGAAACGTTTGAGTAATGTGACCAAGCTGGTGTCTTCCACGGAGTGATCGTCTTTCGCGCCACGCTCTTCGAGCCAGTCATACCATCGCTTCATCTCGGGAACAATGTAACTGACGAGGGTTGGCTCCTCGTAAGCATCGCGCTTGAGCAACGTGACGTTTTCGCGAACCAAAGGATGGGCAGAGAGATGGGAGTCGATCTCGCCAAGTTCGATACGGAAACCTCGAATCTTGACCTGCGAATCGACGCGGCCCGTGCAATGAACGTTTCCATCCGGACCATAGTGACCCAAGTCTCCAGAGCGATAGAGCCTATCCCGTGGGCCCCTGTAGAATTCTCGCCATGGCTCAGCTGCACCTTGGCTTTCCACCCTCTTCTTGTCTTCTTCTACCCACTTCTGGTTGTCTACAAACCAGTTCGCGACAAACTTGGAATTTGTCATATCAGGTAAACCCAGATATTCCTCGGCCAAACCACCTGCTCGAACGTAGATCTCGCCACTTTGACCTGGCTCGCAGATTTTGTTTCGGTCTTCGCGATCTACTACTAGTAGCTGAACGTTGTTCATTCCGCGGCCTGCTGGAATGACTTCGCCAATGGTATCCAGGAAATCAGGGGCTTCCGTACAGCTGGGGAGCTCATAGTAACTGACAGCACGCTGTGTCTCGGTCGTTCCGTACATGTTGACGATTCGGACGTTCGGCGCTAGATTCTGTAGTCTCCTGCAGTCTCGTTTGATCAAAAGGTCGCCAACGAAGAAAGAGTGGTGAAGGGTTGGAAATATCGCTGATGCACCTCCGACCAGGATTTGACCCATGGCGGGTGTAAGATGTGTGACCGTCGCACCATACTTGCGCATCCACTCAGCAAGCTTCTCGTGCTGGATGTCCTCTTTGCTGGGTACAAGCAACTGTGCGCCGAGAAACAGTGGAGTGAAGATATCTCGTTGGATTGGGTCGTGTGCGATGCCGGAAAGCATGGTGAACCTGTCATTCTCAGACAGACCAAATGTCTCGGCCATCCAAGGGAAGTAGTGAGTCAGCGAAAAGTGCCGTCCCTTAACGCCCTTTGGCTTTCCTTCTGAGCCCGATGTGAATGAAAGTGTCGGTGTCGAGTCTGGTCCGACGAGCACGCCCGGCAGCTCTGTCTTGAGCTTCTGCTGCTCTTCCAACACATCCTTGCCGTCCTTGACTCCTCCGACTAGTGTGCCATCGTCCTTTAGCTCGAGCGCTGGAATTTCGGTCCTCAGCTGCAGGTTTTCCTTGACATAGTCGCGCACTTGGTCAGAGAGAGGCCCCGCTTCTCGAGTGGCCTCGTCAATGACAACAAGGGCGCGCGGCTGGGAGACTTCGAGATAGATGCATTGGCGGTCTGGAGGATATCTGGCGTTCCATTAGTAGCCATTTGGAGATCAATTGGGGTGGTGGACGCACAATGGGTCCAGCACTGAGAAGGTGGCTCCTGCCGCCAGCACAGCCATAATAGCTACCACGAGGTCCACGCCTCGGTGGGCGAAGATCATGACCACTTCGCCTCTCTGTATGCCATTCTGCACGAGATGGTGCGATAGTACTGAGGTGGCCTCAAATATGTGCTTGTATGTGAACTTGCGCTCTGGTGTCCGGCCTGTAGCCGTCTCCACGACACATGGCCGCTCGGGATGCTGGCGGGCATTTTTGGCGAATATCTCGTGGATTGGTCCTTTGAAGTCAGACCATTGAAGGTCCGCGGTGGGATCGGGAATCTCTCCTTTAGTAAGGGAAGCCATTGTCGCGTGCAATGGGTGTGGAAGAGCCGAGGGAGATGTTTCGCGGGGCGGTTGCGACTGTGCGCGAGTGGTATATGATTTCAAGATGGCTCAATTGATGGGTTGTCTGCTAGATAGATGAGTGTTGCAGACAGTCGAAGCTCATCCCTCTATGAGGCTTGCAGGAGAGAACAGCGACAGCAATGGGTAAACTCAAACGTGACGCATAGGTCAAATTGAATCGCCTATGCGACATCGGGACGGACCCCCACCAGCGAGTGTGGGATCTTCAGCCCTACGCTAAGCATGCACCTCCTGCGCCAAACCTCCGCCCGGGTGCGACGCGTCACTAGGGGTCTGGAAATCATTGCGACCACTAACTTTTTGTACCGTCTCGTCGCTCCTTCAGGGTATCGTGTTGTCCAGATTCGGCCATTGTCTTGGATTTCAGTCAGTTCTACTTGTGCCACGGCCTTGCTTCAGAACGCATGCCGTCAATGGAGCGATAGCCCCCTCTCCGCTCCTTTTTACACTTCCCCCTCGACCTCACCATGCCTGTGCAACGGACCCTTTTTGGCCGGCCGGTCACGCTTCAGATGCCGCCGCGGCGATTCCAGGTCCTCGTCGTTTTTGTTGTCTTCATCGTCGTCAATCTGACCCTCTACGGACCTCCGTCGCGCGAAAGCCTACCAACCTACGAAGAGGTAGCCGACGCTGTCAAGCACCCGCATGTGCCTGATCTGGGCGAGCTCCCTGCCGTACCCAACCCATTTGGAGACTCGGTGCACAAACCCCCCATTCAGCCCAACAGCACTAGCACGAGTTCATACCGCGCCATCGAATGGCTCAGCGACTTCAAGTGGCGCAACCCCTTCTCCTCGTCCATTACACTTGACGAGAACCGCGCCGTGCTTCCCCCTCTACGCGAACGACCGCCCATCTACACCTACTACGATGCGCCGAAGAAGCAGGACAAGAAGATCTCCGAGGCGGAGAACAGGCTGATTCTGGCATGGAGACGTGCGTGGTGGGCGCAAGGCTTCAAGCCGCAGGTGCTGTCCCGCGCCGAAGCTATGCAGCACCCACAATACCAGCTCTTCCAGGGCATGAAGCTGGGTTCAAAGGTCGAATTCGAGCTTATGCGCTGGCTGGCCTGGGGCCATATGGGCGGAGGCATTCTCGCCAATTGGCTAGCACTGCCTATGGCAGAGTACGAAAACCCAATGTTGGCCTTCCTGCGGCGGAACGAGTATCCCAAGCTGTCGAGGATCCAATCTCTCGACAATGCCGTCTTCTTTGGGGAAGGCACATCCGTCGATGATGCAATTAAGAAGGTCATGGCCAATCAACTCCTGAAGAACGTGACTGCGAACCTAGATAAGATCACACAGCTGGCGAAGAAGGAAGGTGGAGCAGTCGTGAACCTCGTGGATGCCAAAGATATTGCAGTCGATGCGAAGGCTAACGGCGTCGCATCTTACACTATGGGCACGCTCAACAACAAGTACAAGACGGTCGGCGACAAGTTTACCAACACGACACGAGCTGAAGGTCTTGACCTTCTCGCGAACTTGGTCAACTCGCATCTCCACCTGACGTTCCAGGAGCAACACCCAGAGGGCGTTGTAATCGTTAAACCGCTCCCCGAACACACGACTGCCCTGATGCACGAAGCTACCGACATCGCCCGCAACCTGACCCAGTGTCCAACCTCGCCCATTCCCAAATCCTGCCCGCCTAATCGGCCCAAGTGCAAACCCTGCGATGCAAATAAACCGATGAAGCTCCAGGAGTTTCCAGAGTTCGTCAACACGACCAAGTTCTTCTCCGTCGGAACCGTTCCGCATCCATACACACTTACCTCGTTACACTATACCCGTGATACCCTGGACAGCAACTTCCTTCGCAACAACGCAAAGCGCGACCTGTGGATCGGGGAGCTGACTCGCAAATCCATCCCAAAGGAGCATACTGAAGAGTACCGTGTAGTGCAGTTCAAGGAGCTCGTAGCTGCCGCACCGGCACACACGCTCTGGCTGACTGCCGAGCGCATTACCCAACACGATCTAGACTGGATCTTCGGCTTCGACCTGCCTCAGATCTCTTCCGCCACAAAGGAACCCAGCTCACCCAGCAACGAGTCCGAACTTATTATTTTCCCACACCCCGGCCCACCAGAACCCATTGAAGGCCAGCAAGTACCGGATGAGAAGTGGATCAAGAGGGAAGAGGAGCGCCTCAGGAGAGCGAGAGATGCGATCAAAAGTAAAGACAGGAACATGAAGACTGTTGTATTAGCGGTGGAGCAATGGAATCTGGCCGACACCGAAGTTTGGAAGTTTTCTCGTGCGTACTCGGCTAGAAGACGCATGGAGAGGAAGAAGTGGGAAGAAGACGAGCAGAAGTTTGCGGGCAGTGAGAAGAAAGCTGGTGTAAGGCCTGGAGAAGGCGGTGGTGGGCGGTGGTTGGACGGACGATAGGAGTCTGGTATTTGGAGTCACTGGGGTTTGGGCGTTTCGGGGATCATGTTAAGGTGTGTATCATAGAACTGTATGCTAAGTAGCTAATCTGTAAATACCACAATGCCTGCTGGCATTGCTGCATGGATTTCGCTGACGAGGGAATACCTTGGCTGCTCCTCAGCAATCACGAGCAAACATCTACTTATGTTAGTATATGAGTAGCTAACTATGCCCTCCTATACCAGACATCGACCTATTATAAAGCTCTTAAATTTTGAGTAGGCTAAGACAGCCGAAAGAGGCTACGGCTAAACCTTCCTTCCACCACGCAAGCTCGACGACCACCACTCACCATAAGCAATTCACCACAGTTCATAATGCAGTGAACGAACCGCACCTCTCAAAGCTATAAGCGACATCCTAGACCTAGTCGTGTCGGTGAGCAGGCTGCAATCAGGATGTAACGGGTTAGCCCGCGCATCCTGGCGGGCGGCTGCCTGCAGGACCGTCAGCCTGATGTACCTTTTACGCCGAGCACTTCTGATATCTTTCAACTTTCACCCAGCAGCGTTTGTATCTCACTTTCCCCTCTCTTTTCGTCGGCGTTTTAGATGACGTTTTGTTTGTTGCTAAATCTCGATTATATTTCTCGGTTTTGAAACTACTGCCCTGTATCTCGATTGCGTGCATGCGTAGCATGTAAAGGCCAAGATTAGCGTTGACGTCGCTTTATAGAGATCTAAAAGGTGGTTATAAGGCGCTTGGAGCCAGTAAGAGGGCTGTTATTGCAAAAGTGCTCATCGTGAGCGAAACCTCGCCAGACCTTGGGACGCTTTGCCTTCAACAACCACAACCACGCAACGACGCGCACGGATACCGACCTCAAACGTCCTCCGCACATTTCTCATCGCTCAGTGAATATCTACGCGCAGCCACCGAAACAAGCTGCGCTTAGACCACCTGGTCTCCGCAACACCAACCTGCCGTGAGAGTGAAAGCTGGCTCATCTTCGGCTACGCCAATTGCGTCACGTATCCGTCCCTGACAAGATATAAAAATCGCATCCAAAACGCCTGACTTGCTCCATCCCCACCACAGAAGCTCCTCCACTACTCAACTCAACCATTTTACACACTCCCGCCCGCCATCCACCCTCAACCACATCTACGAACACAAACAACCCATCACCCAACACCCATCTTCTATTATTCTCAACACCATGTCCAAAAGCTGCATAATCTGCGGCGGCGACGAAACCGAAGGCGAGCTCCTCGTCGAAGCCCCATGCGGCGCCCACTGGGTCTGCGCCGACGACATCGCGAGTTTCTTCGAGCGCGCCACCGCGAACGAGAGCTTGTTCCCGCCGAAATGCTGTGGCCAGATGTTCATGCTGCAGGAGTATGAAGACTATATCCCCTTTGAAACGGCGTGGGCGTATCAGGTCAAGGAGCAGGGCGAGTATGCGGTCTTGGCAAAGTGAGTACAGTAGGGTCGTTTAGGTTGTGTTTGGTGCTAACTGACTTGACTGAAGGTTTCGCGTCTATTGCGCCAATCCGCCTTGTGCTAAGTTCTTGCATCCGTCGTCGCATGTGGAGGATCCGGAGACGAAGATCACTTATGCTATTTGTGAGAGTGAGGACTGTGGCAAATTAACGTGTTGTTCGTGCAAGACGCTGCTTGAGCATGGGACGCAGGGCCACACGTGTCAGCAGGACGAGGACGCGAAGAAGTTTAGGGAGATTGTGACTGAGAAGGGGTATCAGGAGTGCTCTGTCTGCGGCGCGACGGTGGAGTTAGCAGAGGCTTGCAACCACATCACTTGTGAATGCGGTCACGACTTCTGCTACATCTGCGGCAAAGACTGGTCCGGTTTACACGGCTGCCCTCACTACGGCCCGGCAACATACGACGAAGAGGGCTACAACCAAGACGGCTTTCATCGCGACACAGGGCTCAATCGCGAGGGCTTGACGCGCCGCCAGGACATTGCTCGCGCTCGTGGTGAGGTGGATCCTGAGGAAGAAGATGAAATTGAGGACGACGGGGAAGATGACGACCCGGATTGGGATGTACTGCAGCATTTGGCGCCTGAGCAACGCGTGGCGATTAATGTGCTGCAGGGCGAGGCGAGGGAAGATGCGTTGGATCAGCATCGCATTGAGCTGATGGAGACGCAGGGGATTACGTTCAATCAGGGACAGCCTCAGCCACAGCCAGATGATGACGATGAAGAAGAGGAGGACGCAGAAGAAGGTGCAGATGATGACGGTGAGGATGATGATGGCAATGCAGACGGCGACAACGGCGAGGAAGATGAAGACGAAGATGAAGCCGAAACCGAAGGCGCATCCTTTGACTTCGTGAGAATAATCCCAGACTTCGACAACGACGAGGACCCTTCCATGCAATGGCACGGCGCAGACACCGACGAATCCGATGACCATGACTTGCCCGCTCTCCTCCCCGTTGACGACCAGCCCGAAGACAACGCCGTCGATCCCACACCCGTGCTAGACGAGGATACAGGGGCTCGTTTTGATCAGCTCCAAGATGACCTCATCTCTCTACTCGCCGAAGCAGACGACGCAGCAGATTGGCCCGCCAACGCCCTGCCCGGCCAAACCGATCAAGCCGCACATGAAGTCGACGATGATGAAACCGCCGAGGGCAGGTCAAGGCGCTCGTCTATTGAGTCTGAGACCGTGGATGTCGGTGCCGACGTTGACGACCGTCTGCCAGAGGACTTCGCCGACGAGCATCAAGAGCACGCTGAGCGTCCTGAAGCGGATCATCGCGCTTCTTGGTCAAGTGAAGACGACGAGGTGCGGCCTGCGACGCCTATGGATGTTGACGCGCCCGCTGAGCAGGCAGTGCAGGAGGCGAAGGAAGTTCGGCACCCACTTCAGGTAGTGCAAGCACCGCCTGGTGCGTGGGTGGATGGGGAGAAATTGTAGGGTCGTTCGCTTTGGATTTCGCGCGAGGTAGGGGGGTAAGATAGCTAAGCGCTATTTGGGGGGTGTATACGAGATGGTTTACTCGCCGCAGGAAGCGGTCGAATGCAAGATGGATCGAGACATGTATAGTTTCTACTTGGGATGGAAGTAGCAAATTTGACCTGAGGATAACAAGACGGTGTGATATGATCAAATTGAGCAACTCGATTGTGAATCACATATACCTACCGTCCACCTTACAACATAAGCACAACATATTACCTCGTCTCCAATACTACTCTCATGGCAGAATTGTCCTCCGAACACAAGTAAGGATAGTGGCACGATGACACTCATGAAAACCCCGACTTTGCCATTCCCCCACACCCCTCCTCCTCATCAGACCAATTCCCCTCATCGCACTTATTCCCAGCATGCCCATCCACCCCACAAACATAACACACAAAACCAGGCACAATATACTTAGCCGGCAATGCGGGACGGCCGTCCGCAATTCTCCCCAGTGCCGTCGTCTGATACAACCTCTCTTCCAAACTACACTGTACCTCGCAGCGCGTCCACTCCACGACCTGCCGAGTCTTCACCTTCTCTACCAGCGCCGAGTGGCGATAGCCATAGCGATACGGGGGCCAGAGGCGTTCTTCGTCCGAGTTGATTACTTCCTGTCGCAGGTCGAATTCTGCGTAGGCGGCGGTGAGATCAGCTGTATCTGTGAGGTTCCAGTGGATGAGGCGGTCGTGGTCCCAGAAGAGGAGGCCGATGCTGAGATACCAGCGGGCGTAGGTGAGGCGGGGTACTCTGTGGTCGCCAGTGATTGACGTGTAGATTAGCCAGCCGTGGTTCCTGAGCTGCGTTATAACCTGGGAGACCCCTGATGGATGACACGGGTCGGCGGGGTCTACCGTCCACGGCGGTTGAGGTTGACGGTGTTGGCGCCACACCACGGCCGCTCTCGAGAGGCCGAGGGGAACTGCAAAGGAGTCTGTAATCTTGAGGTAGTTTCGAAAGTACAACGACTTCTCGGATAGATATTCCAACGACGTATACCTTTTATCGATTACCGTGTACATGGTGTGGTGACCGTGGTGTTTACACGCTTCAAAAAAGTATTCCACAGACACGGCGGATTCGACCTGCCACGGTCTCAGGCCTCTCAAGAACGTGGCAGGGAACTCGCTGGACCTACCGTGGCCGTGGTGAGGAAACTTCAGCCGTAGCTGATAGTAGATTTTGATGATGTACAGACTACATGCAATCCGTGTGTGTTCGGTGGGTGAGAGGACGACAGGGGTAGCTACTACGTGAGGATTCACAAAGGCGTCCATAGCGGTGTGCATACCGTGAGCGACTAGCTCAACTGCTGTATTCACCTCCGTTGAAACGTCAATGAGGCCTTCAAGGGTCTCGAGGGGGTCGTCATTGTTGGCCAGAACGCGGGGGTATCTCAAATGCCACTGCAGAAGATCCGTGTTGCGTAGGACATCTAGCGTCTTTGCAGAATCGAAGGTTGCGTCACTGACATTGTGTAGGGCCCAAGAGACGCGCAGGAGACTTGCGATTGGAGGCGGTAGCTGCGCAAGTATACCTTGCAAGACAGTCTCTGGATAGCAAAGGAACAAACCTCTGGCATATGGGCTCAATTGAAGCAGCCTGCCGATGGAGACGAAGTCGCACTTGCACAATATCTAGCGTGTCAAGTCAGCACTTACCTTGGGACTACGGTGGATATTGGTGAGTCGGACGAGCAATTGCAGCTCTGCTGGTAGCTTTGTAAACGGAAACGTGGGTCTCATCTGCCGTCTCAAGCGACGGTTAGCCTTCTGTGTAGCAGTTCGTGGCATTTTCAAGAGGTTGGACGTTGGTGGAAGAGGGACGGTGGATGCCTAGCCTGGAGAAGCCATGGCTCCTCCCATCGGCATTTCTTCGGGTCGCTGTGGATAGCCAGGAACGCGGGAGCTTCAGCTTTCCCCAGAAACACACGTCTCCAGTACACAGCTTGCTCGCCTTCTCTCACACAAAATGCTCGTCTCCCTCACCGTCGGCAAGGTCGACGCTGGCGTGGCCGTCCTCCTGACCGAAGACAAACGCCTCGTACGCTCCCCTAACCCTCCAATGCCTCCCAACAGCTCACAACGCGCAAGCGCATCCCTGCAATTCACCTATAACTAATCCCACTGTAGATCGAGTTCCCCAGTATACTACTGCCACCCGACATCTCCTCGGGGAGCATAGTCGACATTGACGTTGGACGAAACTACAAAGCCGAAGCCGACGCGGCCAAATCCTTCCACGAACTGCAGTCTGAGATCTTCC
Source organism: Parafenestella ontariensis (assembly GCA_021596325.1). Classification (NCBI taxonomy): domain Eukaryota; kingdom Fungi; phylum Ascomycota; class Dothideomycetes; order Pleosporales; family Cucurbitariaceae; genus Parafenestella; species Parafenestella ontariensis. The sequence goes on from JAKGDA010000045.1 coordinate 168,781, forward strand.
GCACCTTTGGCCAGCGCACACCCTCAGCACCCGCAATCCGCTGTCGCAATGCTACGCAGACTTCAGTAGTGCTCGAGTGGGATCCCATCGACATTGCGACGGCCGAGCTGCGCAGCCTCACCTTGTACCGCAATGGCAGCAAGGCAGGCACGATCCCGAAGCCCAGCGATGTACACAGCACCAAGTTGAGCGGTCTGGCAGTGGACACGGAATACACCTTCCATCTGGTGCTCAAGACCAGCGCGGGCACATTTAGCAGCGAGAAGCTGAAGGTGCAAACACACAAGATGACGGATCTATCTGGTATCACCATCACACCTGGCCACATGCCCGCTGCTCTCCGCGAGTCACTGCAGCGGTCTGTTGAGAGAATTGGCGCCAAGATTGCAGACAATGTTCGCATCGACACCACACATTTCGTCTGCACCGAAGGCAGAGGACCAGCGTGGGAAAAGGCGGTCGAGAACAACATCCCTGTCGTAGTGCCAGATTGGGTCATAGGATGCGAGAGGGAAGGCAGAATCGTCGGTGTGAGAGGGTACTACCTGAACGCAGACCCTAGATTACGAAACGTCGGGCCAGGAACAGCGCAACAGCAGCAGCAGCAACAGCAACCACAACACCAGCAGCAAGTCAGGAGTCCGGTACTAAGTCCTCGAACAGAGGTCACGCCGCCAACTCCGGAGCGACCAACGCACAACCGCGACGCAGATGGCGCGGCGCCTCCTCCCCCGCCGCCAAAAGACAACATCAGCGAGAAGAGCGAGCCCACAACACCAGAGCCGAAGAGCCAGGCAGAAGAGCAGAAAGTCCGAACAGAAGATCTAAAACCACAGTCTGAGAAGGAGAAGGAGCAGGACGAGGATAGCGAAGAGGACGAGTCGGAACCTGAGCCGAGTGATGAAAAGGCGCTAGAAGCTGACCTGCCTAATAGGCCGAAACCGGGCCAAGCGTCTGTCGAGGACGAGGACGATGGAGGTAGCTTCCAGGAGGTGCAGCTTTAATCGCACTGTGATAGGGGTTCTAGGTTGATTGGACATACTTTTGAGGCATTGCGTGGGGTTGGGGTGTTTAGACTTTCAGTCCAACTAAGCGATGCGTTTCCTCTGCAAATACCCTTGCCAGCCATCAGGGCTGTGTCTGTAATACGTACATTGACAGGAAACATTCTTCTAATGCAGATACTAGTCACTTTGAAGCGCAACACGGCCACATTCTCAAAACCCTCCGCCCAAAGGGTCGTTTTCGCCGTACCAGAAGCGGGAGAAATCGAAGCTCAGGACGCATTTTCCAGGTATAACAAGGTTCCTTTTTTTTTTTGGAAACGTCAAATTCCTCCCATTTACTACTCCCTGGTTACCCTATCCAGCAAAGCCAAGTCTCGAGTCCATTATTTTATTCCCGTGTTCCTCCACGCTAACGTATACACTCGACCGCTATTGGCGCGAGTCAGCCTCGTCCTCCAAGTGGGTCTGTCTCCCAGGGACCATTGCTATAGGTACAATACCATCAAACCAATCCACTCGAGCAAAGTACGCGTGCCGAACATGCGGACCACCATTGAACCAATATATAAAAGCTAGCAAGAAACTATTACCTTGGTACCATGAATCCTTCAATATCCAATCCCTTCTTTCTCCCCTCATCCATCTTCTTGCAATCATGGCATCGATATCATTGTTATCCCTAGAACTCCCACCACTCTTCGCCAACCTACAAATCCCGCTTTTATACTTGAACAACATCATTGCCCTCGCTATTGGCCCGCGATACCAACGCCTCCGCGTCTCAATCAGTCTACCCGTGTTCGTTCTCCTAGCTAGCCAGAGTCTGTACCGGGAATGGCATGGGCCGTGGGGAAATCACTATGCGATGAACTGTTTGGTGATGAGTATCTCGATGGTATATGTGGATTGGATACTTTTGGCAAGCCCTGATAAGGAAAAGTGGCGTAAGATAAAGTATGATAAGTTGCAAGGGTCTGGGAAGGGGACGGTGGAGGGCAAGGCGAATGGGGCCGTGGTGAAGAAAAAAGAAGGAAATGTCGTCCCAGTGGGGTTTCTGAGTAGAATGTGGTGGGGTATTCGACTGGCCACGACGAACCGATATGTTGGATGGTCGTGTCAGGTTAAGAATGTGCCGAGCGAGGTGGATTCGGATTATCCACGAGTGTACGTTCTCCTTGCCTCCCTTGTTCATCTAGGTTTCTGTCCTTCTCACACATCTCCAGGCTCTTCCTCGCTCACAAAATCGTACGAACCGGCATCTTCTGGGTCCTGAAAAACATCCTCTACGCATACACTGCAGCCTCACCGCACGGCTCCTGGATGGACATCGCCTCAATCAAACCCGCGGTTAGCTTCGCCTCGTACCCGTTTTGGCACCGGTTCTGGTACGCTTGGGTACACATCATGTTGACGGCTGTGAGTCTGGATTTGTACAACTCCGCGTACGGCGTTGTGAGTGTCGCGACGGGCTTGGCGAATCCGAAGGACTGTCCCCCTGCCTTTGGGGATGTGAGGAAGTTGGTGAGCGTGCGGAATGCGTGGTCGTAAGTCAAATCTTCGGAGTGGATAGGGAGGGGTTGATGGCTGATCCAAATTTGTAGATCTGTATGGCACCAGCAATGCCGCCGCTTATGCTCTGCACCGGGAATTTTCATCACGCGCGACGTGCTTGGTCTCCGAAAAGGATCCTTCGCCTCAAAGTACCTTCAACTCTTCATTGGATTTGGCATCTCAGGCGTTGTGCACAGTGGAGCTACGATGCTTACTCTTCGCTCGTTCGAGGATGATGCATCGTTTGCGTTCTTCGTTGGCCAAGCATTCATCATCATGATTGAGGACCACGTCATTGACTTCGGAAAGAGTTTGGGGCTAGAAGACTCGCTGTTTTGGCGACTGGTTGGGTTTTCCTGGACTCTGTTTGCAATTGGGGCGACCTCTCAGGTATGGACTGGCAAGGCCGTTGGGCATGGCATGTGGATCCATGATCGTGAGCCCGACTGGTTTGGCATTGGGCCCAAGGTCGTTCCTTAAACACGTTGGTGTGAACAAAACTAGTCCATTTCAAGCGAGCTGGCGATGCTGAATGTTGGAGCGACAGGCCCATGTGGGCCTTACGCGTAGCATGTAGGAGCGCTCGGTATAAAGAGATACGACCCGATATCGTGAATTACATGGCATTCACACTAGTCGAAATCGATGCTTACTCTTCTTTCCTCTCTTGATCAAGCCTGCTACCTCCCCATTCATATAGCCATGTGCATATCCCTCTCCAATGACTTGCCACGCCTCTTGCTCTCCTCTCCTTCTTAGAACGAGTGGAATGCTACATCCGAATAGAACCGCAACAACATCCCCCTCTCGTGCACGGCAAGGCGCCATGCCGACGAGTCCTTCGCTGGTGACCATCAGTCTCCGCGCCTTCTTGCGCACCGTGTCATGAAATCGCAACAAGAAAGTGTCGAGTTTATCGGAGTCGGTGTCGTTCCGTCGGTTGTTTGGATATGACGGTGGGCGTTGAAGGGGTGGCGGGGAAGCCGGCGTTTGGGTAGGGATGGCGTGAATCAATTCCTCCAGGGTTTGGTTGCCAAATCGTAAGTTCCTGTTCTGGTCGAACCAAGTTGCAAAGCTCCAGTCAACAGATTCGTCTGCTATACAAGCATGACATAGGTGTAGAAAGTCGGTGATATAATGTGTCGGCGCGTGAAAGCAGAGGTACTTGTCCTGGCGGTCGAGGACAAGTGATCGTGCAATGGCCTCCAACCAGTCCGTAGGAAGCATGTTGGATCGTGAGCCTCTTTTCTGGTCTCCTACAGATTGTAGGATTGCATGACCTGATTCAGCGCAGATAAAGCTCTGGCACCGCAGCTCGCGGTCATCCAATCCACCTAATCCATAGATGGAATCTAATACCACACCATCGCACCACATCTCCTTCAGGTTATCAGAGAAGCGCACATTAGCCTTCTTGCTCAACTGAGACCCAGGGGCGTCGTACTTTGCTTTCCAGGTGGTGGAGCGCAACGGTCTGAAGTTGCCAATATGCTGGCTTGCACTTTGGCTAGCCATTAGTGGGACGGGCGATGCAAAGTCGGTCATGGCTCTCCAGTCCGGAACCCACCAGGGCACTGCATCGTCCGCACCAGGATCATTAGGACTAGAATATCGGCTGAATAAATGTACAAAACAGATGATGTCGAGACTTCCATATACACTCCAGAAGGATCGCACGAGCCTTGCAAACTGGTGTTCGGTGCTGGAAGTGTATTCAGGTGCACCAATAAGCTCACGATCTCGTGCGGTGATCAGACCCAGAACGGAGAAAATACGATCTCTGCTGTCCGTTGCGGAGTGGTTGCCCAAGTAGGCCATGGTGGAGATAAGGCTCATGCCTCGCGAGTCTGCTTTCGTGTACCACTGGTGTATTCGTCTCCGATTAAAGGCGCCGCCAAAGGCTTTCCGTGGGACAAGTTCGTGCTCGAAGTCTTGATTGATCGTGCTGCAAAGGAAGATACTGTATATTGCGCTTTTGAACTTTCCGCGAGTGATGCTGTTCTTGCCGCAGTACAGTTTCGCCTCCTTGGGAAGTACGAACTCTTGCAGTGTCCAAACTCTCGTCCACCAAGATCTGGACAGCAGACTGCTTACCGCCTCCCATTTCGATGTGAAACCTGGGTCCTCGAGATTTCTCCGCATGGCGTACTCGTCACCACTGAAGGCGGCTTGCAAGCTGGCTAGGTAGTGCAGAAACTCGATCGCACCAGTACAGTTGCTGCCTTGGTCGATTTCCTCGCCTAGCCACACGATAGCTCTCCTTGATCTTTTATATATTTCTGCCATGATTCGTACCTGTTCCTCGCGCTCGTGTCCATCCGTGAGGTTGATACAGAGACTGTCAATCCACCACCAATCCTTATCATCGAAGTCGTCATGGTGTGTGGCCATGTGAAGAAAAGGTACAAGACTACTTAGTACTGGTAATGGTCCCGTATTCAGATGGATTGTAGTACCCGAGTCTGCTTTGTCACCCCAGACATAGCTCGCAGTAAAGAATTGGGGAGCGCTGGCCAATCGGAAGGTTTGGAGTTTGCCCACAAACACGCCATCTTCAGGCTGCGAAAAGCGAAGCAAACGGATAGAGGCACTTCCCAATGAGTCAATATATACGGAGTCGACCTTATTGATTCCTGGTTGAACGTCCATGAGGTTGGGGTAAAAAGAGTGCGGGTAAAGAGACGATGACTGTGCTTGACCTCGGAACCGGATGTTCACTGGCTAGTTCACATCCGGCAAGGCGCAAGACGATCAGGAAGTCGCAATCTAATCGTCTTCAACCTCTTTACACAGCACATCACCTATGGTCTAATCATCCAGTACCGCCGTCTTCAATCTCATCTATTGCTATGCCGTCATATCTGCGATACAAGAGAAACCGATGCTTATCCCAAATCTGCTAAACCAACTCCTCTCATCTCCTGATATGATAGCTATGCATTATATGCGGACAACCATTTTCCACGTAATCATTTCCGATGCCTATGCTTTTGGGGCGACACATTCTCTGTCATTTTGCTCAAGTACAATAGGATGAAGAAGGTCAACGGCCTGCCGATGCCGCCGACTACCCTATCAGCAGCGCATATTTGCCGTCGCTTTCCAGCGACCGTCATTGCTACTTTTTGTCAAAGCTAGGCCGAGACTAGAGTTGCACACCCATAACTTGCCATCTAAGTCCAGCTGCGCCCGTATAAACTCTCTCTGGCGGGTGAGAACAAACACATTGCTCCCGAATGGCTGTGGCACGACAAGTGCGCCTCCACCGTCTATTCTTTCCATCATGAAGATCAGCTGTTCAGTGAACTCGATGTCAAGCAAAATCTGACATCCATGCGCACGGGTTTCGCCAATGGTTGTCAGTCTTCAGCTCAGTAAGCTTTACGGGTGTCTGAGGCGCAGCCATCAGCACCACCCGCAACGGGTGATCGACCACGGAAAATCTGGGAAACGCCTCACACGATGCACCCCGGAGTGTTCGGGAATAGTAAGCGAGAAAATACGAGAACAGCTATTGTTCATTAATGCTACGACCGTTGCAGTGAGCTGGTGATGAAATGCTATTTTGGATCACGAGATTGAAGGAGTGTCGCCTGTAGCTGGGCAAGAACACGGACACAGAGCGCGTGCTGATGCTGATGGGAACAGGAATAGTAGTAGCAGTATGGAAGACACCGTATGGAAGAGTATAAATGTCCTTGTCCACCTTCGAGGATATATATTTATCAGCTTCATCGTCTACAATATTCTCTACCAGGTTCAGCACACTCTACAAATCAACATTATCCAAATCAAAGCCCTTCATCAAACCCCAACACCATCAACATGCTGTTCACCCTAGCCACCGCTCTACTGAGCACCTCTCTCCTCGCCAGCGCCGCCCCAACCACATCTGCTCCTCTGGACCGCCGCGCCTGCTCAGTAGCCTACCCTCGCAGCATCGGCTTCCCCATCAACTTCGACATCCACCAAGATGCCGGAGGTGCCAACTCCGTCTCCAACGCCTTGACCTTCAACAACGTGCCCGCCGGCTCCTACGGCTGCCAGCTCGAAGTCAACTTCCCCACCGGGTACCCGATCACCTCGTCCGGCGCCAGCGCCGTAAACATCTACTCTACCTCCGGAGAAAGTGAGACACTCTTCGGCACGGTTACACTGCAGAGCAGCCCTGTTGCGCCGACAAAATTTGTGGTCAATTCGGCGACTTGCAGTACGTTGATGACGTATAGGATTGAGATTGCGAGTGAGACTGAGGCGGGTCGTGTGGCTTTTGCGGATACCAAGGATGCCGGTTTTACTATGACTTACAACTGCTGAGCGGGGAGGGCTGAGATGGTATCGGGATGCATTGAGCAGCGGAGTTATCCAGGGCTGTCTTTTGGATTTTGGGGGTTTTCGGGAGACATTCCTTAGGCGAGTTTAATACATGTCGATTTTTTCGTCCTTCCTTTAGCGAAATCATATAGAGATAAATACACTTGAGCGTAATAACAACTATTGATCAGGTGCTCCCTGCATAACAATGTCATTTGCAGCTTGATCAAATGATTGCAAACAATCGACCATGGGTAGATGGAGAGTTGCATATTGGCACTCACATTGTTACACAATTTTGATTTGGTGTGGTTTTAATGTGTTTAGTGTTGTGAGATCAAGATACATAGGATGCTGCGCCATCTAAATGCAAATGAACGTGCTCGCATATCTACCGTGTGACTCATAGGCAAAAAGAATCCAAAGCCCTAAAAGCGAGATCAGAAAGCCAGACCAACTCGAAACTATCTATACTCGCTCGCTGCTCACAATTGTCGGGCCTTCCTCGCACCTCGCAAATTTATCTTCATTCCCCATCCGCCTAAAATTTCGCTCTTGGCCTCTCCCTCTTCCTCGCCATGGTCCTCCTCCACCACCACCACCACCTCGTTTTGGCTTCCCATCACCCTGGCCGCCTCGCCCCCGGCCTACGGAAAAGTGGATTTTGGTAAGTGGCTGTTCCACCCAGTCAATTCCTTTCAGACCCAGGTCGCTTTTCTCCCAGTCACTCAGTTTCCAAACCTGATACAGATACATCAAACGCTGTTGATCCACCTCTTCTCTCCCAGGCCCGATACTCCGCGTTAATTTGATGCCCCGCAGCTCAGGAACCCATGCTTTTATGTAGTCGCCTTGGGGATCGTAATCGAGGGCTTGTTTTACCGGATTGAACACCCTCCCTTGCCTAGGATCATTACCAACACCAGCGACATACTGCCAGTTCCCCCAATTACTAGGCGCGTCGTAGTCTATGAGGAAACACTCATACCACTCGGCTCCAACTCGCCAATCAATGTTTAGATGTGAGGATAGAAACGATGCAACATTCTGTCTCGCTCGATTCGACGTGTAACCCGTGACAAATAGTTCTCGGTTCGATGCGTCAATAAGACCAACTCCTGTCCGACCAGATCGAAAGCGCATAAAAGCTTCTAGGGCTTTCTTCGGATCGTCACCCGCGCCATTGGGCCTGTGCAGCATTCTCCATCGATGGCGACGGGAATTTTGATGTTCGCCTTTTCCTTTGTGGTCCTGGATGCCATAGAGGGTAAACATCCGGTGACCGAACTTTTGCATGCATAGACGCATGTAGTCTCTCCATAAAAGTTCGAATCTGACAGCTGCTGTTCCCTCATTTTCTCCTTTGCCATAGCCTTCTAAGCTTTTTCCGGCCCCTCTGCCTTCTTCAAAATCAACCATTGCCCAGTGAATCTGTCGTGCGGTGATATGGCCTTGCGCAAGGAAGGCGGAGAGTTTTGTGCTAAAGTCCAATCCTAACATGCCATTTCTTGTAGCTTTGTAGGAACTCATTGCCCCACTAGAAATGAGATGTGATATGCGTTCTAGGCCGACTGATTCTCCTCCAGCAAATGGATGTGCAGACTTGACGTCAATCGGCCATTTCGGTGGATGTGTCAAGGTATATGTGGGATCTTTCTCGAGCGGAGCCAGGAGGGCTTTCTTCATTTCATTCAAGCTTGAGGGGAGTGTGAATGGGTCTGCTTGTGGAGGAATATTTGGCGGTAGTGGCGGTAATTGTGTCGGTGTGGGTAAAGTGCTCCGAGGGCGATCGCGAAGCGGTTCGAGAGCTTTACGATATGTTGTGTATACGTTTGGAAGATCGGAGATCTCCTCGTATGGCAAATCTCGACTGTAGCCAGTTAGCAAGAACTGACTTTCACGAACCGTCTTGAGAGTGAAACGAATATGGGTATAACGCACTCGTCTATGTAGTACTTCTCATCCTTCCATAACCGAAAGTCCACGTTGTGTCGCTCCGCAATATTCCTCACTATGCTCACGTCGCCCTTCTCTTCAGTACCATCATCTTCAGTCATGTAGATACCGGTGACCTCAGCTTTGGTTTCATCTTTGTGGCCATCTTTTGAATACCAGTCGAGGATATGCGAAACCACATCACCAACCCTTCCTACTCTCATTTCCAGACCGGACCCGCACTCCAGACCTTCCAGCCTTCGCTTCAGATCCCAGAGTCCCTCAGCTATGAATTTTGCACGATGTGGTCCCGTGCGCCATACTCCGGCCACCTGGCTGCGCGCCTCCGGGTATGGACATTGGTCTGACGGGGACGAAAGAAAGCCGGATACTTCGATTTGGTTTGCTGCGAATATATATACAGGCAAAAGGTGTGTGAAGTTCGCGTCCCCATGTTCTGAGGTCAGCGAGTCATCGCGGTCTCGTCTGTCGGAATTTGGAGGTGATGTCCCGGATTTTGTTTGAGTCGCCCGTTGTGAGGCAAAATGGAATATCGGATTGTCAGAGAGGCGGATGTCGCGGCGAAGTATGTAAAGCAGGATGCGCGGGTGCCCCTTCGACATACTCGAATGATTTTCGCTTGAAGTGCTGGATGCATGCAATGAACAACTAAAACAAGTGTAGAGGTTGCAGGTACTGCACGGTGGCCAAGAATGGCTGCGTGGTAACATGAATGAGAACACTCATGTAATCCTTGGAACTAGAGAAAGCGAAGGCATTGCAGTGCTACAGGCAAAAGCGAAGCTCACGACCTATGGGACGTCATGACCCAAAGGCGACAATGGACCTATGTTGTCCCGAAGGTTCTAGGGCACAAGACCACTTGGCACTAGAAGATACCCTAGCATGTCATCTGTCAGCTATATCGGGCGGTCTCCACCGCATAATGCAGACTTTTGGAACTGAGGAGATCCGGCTCGAGATTGGTGATGCCTCCTGCAGCATCTTCCACCGGGATATGACGTGAGTGTCACATTAGCGCGGGGGCGCCATTGGCCACCGCGAGCTGCAGGGACGCCGGAAAGAGCGAATTGGGGACGGGCCGAGGGTCGTAGGAAACTTGTTGCTGGCGATGATCGTGTCATGGAGAGGCGGAGAGATCGCAAGGCGCTATACCGATGCAGCTTACCGGGTGCGGTTAGCCTGGGCGAAGAATTCTAGATCCTTGGGCACCTGGTGCGTGCTGGCAAGGGTCGTGGATCGGCAATCTAGCAACAGATTTGATCTTGATTCCATCGACTAGGAATCGAAATCGTGTGCGACATGCAGGGCACAGCTGCGTTCAAACGGGATTGGGCTGCGGCTCGATTGCGTGACACGTGGCATTGTTCACCGGGCAGCATGCGGTGGGTGTCTGGCCGCGCACACGCCTCCGGTCATGCTACTTTAATAGCTGAGAATCCTCCTTCCAACTCTATCGTCTAACTGATCGACATGTCTAGGCGAAGCATCCGCGGAGACGATGAAAGATAAGGAGAGAAAAACAAACAAGAGATAACCAAGCTTGTGACGGCCTAAAGAACGTTCATACAAGCAAAGTTCACTCTTGAGCCCTGCGGTAATACTAGAAAGCCACAGAAAGTACTATAAGCTGGACACAAATCTGAACTGGTGCGCTTCAGTTGCAGGAGACCAGCCCAGATTCGGACACACATTTTGTTCTACAATAATATTTAGCCGACGAGGCAGTATTTTCCCCTACACAAATGCTCTGTTCACTCTGCACCATTGATAATGGAATCCACTAGGGAAGCTGTGTGCATTAACATCTCGTCCGCATAGCGATACCCAACCAGCTGAACGCAGATAGGAGCGTTTTCGTAATCTTTGGGTCCAGTATCTATAAGGTGAAAAGGCACAAAGATCAGCTTTCATTGCCTTAATTTCTTTTGCGGGGGAGGGTAAGTGCATACAGAGACTATACACGCGGGAATCCTCAGCGCCGTATTTAGCATTGTTAATATCATCAACGAGGTCGGATTCGCACACTGTGTCAACAGGAATAACAACTGCCGGATAATCGAGATAGTTCCATAGACTAGTATATGTGACTGTTGTCCATTGGTCGAGAGGGACGGCTGTGTGCGGTGCCGGCGGCATGAGAACCGCATCGATACCGTTGCTGCGGAAAATTTGGAGGTATTCTCGCGCCGCGGCTTGACGGCGCACGTTGAGATCGAAGAAACCGCGCAGGTCGGTGCCTGGCATGGAGAGGAGGCCAATGGCTTTGAGTGAGGGGATCTCGGGCTCGCCTGTTCGGGCGAACAGCTCAGAATAATTCTTGAGAAAAGTTCAGCATTAGCTTGGATGCGCAGATGATGGCGACACAGGTGTACCTGCAGAACTTACTTCGCCTCCCAACAGTGTGTAATACTGGATCAGATCGCTGTAGTACTCTTTGACGTTTGGTAAAGTCAGGGGAACGATTTCGACCCTGCCGCTATTCCGGAGAAGATCAGAAGCCTTTTTCAGGCCACGCCGGACCGGCGGGGAAGGGGTATACATTCCTTCATCTAGTACTAGGCCGATTCGGACTTCCTCTTTGGGCGCAAGATTCGTCCACGGCACTGATATTACAGTGCTGTCGTATTGCCAAGTCTTCGTCTGCATTGTAGTTCTCAGGAACAGAGCTACGTCACGAAGCGAAGTTGCCATGGGACCAGCCGAAGAACGCACCCCATCTGTCCCCGGAGTCGTTAGATCTCTCACGCCACCATGCGGCACTATTCCTACACTCGGCCTGAATCCGTAGATTCCGTTACTAACTGAAGGGACGCGAATACTTCCGCCAATGTCTGTGCCAACGCCGAGCACACTCCCTCGGAGGGCGAGAAGGGCGCCTTCACCACCTGTGCTTCCACCAGCCGTCAAGGCAGTATTGCGAGGATTCAGAGTCCTGCCGAAAACGTTGTTATCGCTATCGCCGGTCATGATTAATTGAGGGAGATTGGTTTTGCAGTAAAGCACAGCCCCCAGATCAAGTAACATTGCTGCAGTACCGCTGTCTTCCTCTGCAGGTTCGTTGACGAAGCATGCCAATCCGGTTGATGTGTCGTATCCTGATACTTGGAAGCTATCCTTAAGCGAGATAGGTAGACCATGGAAAGGCCGGAGGGCTTTATCGGGATTTATTTGTCGTTCGTGGTCAAGCTCACGGGCTCGCTGGATTGCTTTGTCGAAAAAGATCTCCGTTAGGCAATTAGTCTGGAGCAAGAGTCAGCTGGTTAATGAAATCATAGCAAGATTGTGGTGGAGTATACGAACCAACTGGTGAGCAATGGCAGCCCTTTTGCAAAAGGCGATCGTAACCTGCTCCGCAGACCATTCACCGCCTTTGAGCTTCTCCAACAGCGCCGTGGCGTCAAAATTGGAGGTGATATTACGTTCTACGTCACTCAAGATCTCGCAGCTCAACGGTACGTCCATGAAGTTGGTGGCTCCATGGTAGCTTTTCGGAAGAAGCCACTCTTTGGGAATTTTGCCTTGACGTTGCAACTTCTTTTCGGCAGAAATGGCCTGATAATCCTTGAGAACCTGTGACATTCTTCGATTTGTTCAGCTATCAGAATAAGAACAAGATGGTTTAGAGCTCGGCTGAACTCTTTGAAAATCGTAGACCTGGTGCTGCAATAATGAACTGTACCGACTCCCAGAATGAGTTGATAACAGTGTGAATTTTCTCATTTTTGATATGGTGCTCATTGTCGCCATACTTATAGTGCCGAGAGTTGTATCTCATGTTCTGAATTCGCACTAGCTAGAGGCTGTAATGAGGTAGGACAGAATCTAAGCACTAAGAAAAGTCTCCGGCTCCGGTTCCGCTTCCACTTCCGGTCTGGAGTGTTGCTCGCGCTATCATAAGGACAGGTTTGGACATAATTGACCGCAACAATATGATAATGAACTGCTATTCTTAGACAATCTATTACCTAGTCTCCCATTACGGCCGTATTTCTTGTTCCCATAGGTGTTCGTGTTGTCCACCGTGAAACCGTGCTTGAGTTGATCTACATCAGCTGCCCGCCAACCCCAATTCAGACTAGCGTAATTACCTCCCTAGCTTTTCAAGCATCTCAAGGGAACTGCCTCTCATACGACACGTCAACTGACACCTTAAACCTGCGAACGATTGTCGCCGAACTTCCTAAATTGTTTAGCCCCACCTGGCTCTCAAGTGATTAGTATGATTAGGAGCCCGTAACTCACTAGAGGGTCTAATCTTTCACCCTCGCCTCTCTCGCTCTCTCTCGGGACAGAATCTACCGGGAACATCGGCCTGCCTCTCACTCGAAATTGAAATGGCAATAACCACACCCCGGACCCGGGGGTTCAGAAGTGCATGCGATCGGTGCTATCAACTTAAGGAACGCTGTGAGCGTGCGTCGACCACCTCCTCATGTGAAAGATGTGAAAGGCTGGATCAGGTGTGTTCGACTGTCCGCCCAGTCCGACCGACAGGTCGCCGAACAAATCGTGGGGAACAATCAGCCTCTCAAAGTCTATCGAGCCGGCCCAGAAGTGGCATGCAATCTACACGCCATGTCGGTTTATGGCTGCGGGAGACCTCTGATTTGAGCCTAGAGGAGAAAGAGCTTCTCATGTTTCTTCTGGGCGATTCGCAAACCCTGCAGTATTCTGTCGTCAGCCCCCGCTTCAAAGACGCAGAGCAGGAGTCATTTGCAGGCCCATTGCCAGCTGCTTGGCCAATCCTCAAGGACGCGTATCTCGCTTATGCTGGCGTACTGAAGTCACGTCACCCAGGCCGCGCATCGGATGCGGATGATAATTCCAATCTCCGCCACACATCTTCTGCCATGATAGCGTTGCGCAGCCTTCCTATTATCAAGTCAGAAGACGCAGAGCTATGTCTGACACTAGGATTCGCGTTGGCATTATCTGTCTACGCGGGCATTGGTATCGGTTACTCCGACATATCCCACTACTGCCTCAGTGTTGCAAAGCCATTCATTGAGACCGCTGCTGTAGATCCAGAAACGGAGCCCCGAATAAATTTTCTCGTGCTCTTGGAGACCATGCAGTGCATAGTCCACCGCCGAAAGCCAGCTTTGAGGATTCAGTCACGAGTCCCTCGAAGTGTGGACCGCCACCTCGGGCTCTGTCTCCCTTTGTTACCGTATTATTACGATATTTGCGTCATCAGCCACTCGCTCGTACAAACCACTGACGCCAAACTCGTATGCCTTCTTCAGCAACAGCTCGAAGAGATCCAAGCTCATGTGGACAAGTGGCAGCCATCTCACCCAGATGGTTTCCTCCATGAATTCAGTGCAGCTGATGTTGTCCAACTGCTCGCACAAGCTAGGGTTTATCGATTGGCGGCACTTCTGATGACTCACCGTTTACAACACACCTTCGGACAGGAGGATAGTCAAGCAGATATCTGGTCACGCGAGGTGATGATGGAACTTGAGTTGGCTCAACGCATATCAAATCAGCCCGTTCGCTTCGTGACCATGCCGTTCATCATTGCGGCGGTCGAAACTCGTGACCCCGCTGAACGAAATAAAGTTCTTCGTAATGTAGATGGATATGTTGACCAGTTCACTCCAGTGGTACAAAAGGCGACCAAGATCTTTTTGTCGCGAGTTTGGCACGAGCGCGACGAACGTACACATTGCTCTTGGTTTGATTCCATGCACAAACCGTGTGTTATTCTAGACTCTATAGGAGGCTCCTTCTCGGGGCGGCAAGTCGCTGCAGCCTGATCAGTCAGGTACTGGGCTCACGCTAGGGAGTTCGCCGTTCCCACGTTTCGCTTCGCCTTACCAACACTCCGGCAGGATGACCACCGCTGCCCAATCTTCTGGCACCAGTTCAGATAGGCTGCTGAATCCCACCGTGCCAACTTCGGCGCGAAGCCCTGCGTTCGGCTTGTTAAAGCCCTTTGTTTGCTATTCGTCGGATCTTATATCGGTCAATTTAACTGCCAAGAATGTGACAAAGAACAAGCGGCAAAGGTCTTAGGGTGTATTATTGTTCGAGTCCGAGGTGTAGAGAGCGAGGATCTACATGTATCCGTATCGAAGGCACCAAAAGTAGACTACCGTTGATTTGTTGAGATAATCGAGTTGCTTTCACCTCAACTTTTGTTTCTATTTCGAGGGCAATTGGGGTGAATGATATTATTGGTACGACTACGATATGGCTCTATAATGCTCATTCACACTGTCGAAGTCAGGTGTCGTTACTGAGGTGTCATTGTTTAGGTCTTGTTGTGCCAGTCCTATTGTTCCAGCCTCATTGTTGAGATATTATTATTCAAGTCTTAATGTTCTTTCAACTCGCCATTTAAAGTAACAACACGTCTTTTGTGCTTAATCTTTAAGTCTTTATCCTTATCTTCTTCAAATACCACACAATTCCATTCATTACTCCCCAAATCAATAACTCAACCCTCAAAACAACTCTACCACTTTCAACAAAACACCATGCCGCCAAAAGCCGCTCCCGCACCCACCGCAGCAAGAACTCGTTCCCGGCGTACTGCCGCCACATACAACATTAACTACTATGAAGGGCCGCCTATCAGGCCACCCAGGAGACGAAGAGCCCGCGAGCCCGTGGCGAAGACCGCCGTCAAAAAAGGAAGTCGGAAAACGAAGAAAGCCCGCGCCCCTGCCAAAAAAGCCCCTCCCAGAAAAGTAGCCTCCAAGAAAGCGGCCAGGGGAAGAGCAAGCAGGAAAAAAGCAGCCCCTCCTGCCGCTGCGCCGGCCCCAATGCCAAACGCGAGGCTCTGCCCTGCTTGCGGACAGGTGGGCCACAATAAGAACAACCCTATATGCCCAAACCACGCATCTCGACGGGGATGAAGAGGGAGTCTGTAGAATTGATGGTTATGGAAGCTTTGGGGTGATGTTTTGATCCTGGTGGAAGACTTAAGATTTGGTTGCGAATTGTCAAGGAATGAGAGGCGGGGTTTGAGTGAAGGAGAATGAATGAACTTGTGGTGATAGAGGATGAAGGGATTCGATAGGCTATGTGTTATCATTCAACTTGAAATGACGTCATTTTTAATGTATATCGGTTTCTCGTGAGGTTAACTTTCCATTCTTGAGCCAAACTGCTATAACCTGGGCTGACCAGCTTTTAGACAAAGCCAACTGCGGTCAGTCTACCACGCTACCAGTAAAGTCTTACCAGAAGACCTTTAGCATACAGTCCTATGTACGCCCTTGGACATCGGGCGCTCAGCCTTATGCCTGTGTTCGGCCTTCAAGCCCTTGTTCGCATGTGTTTTCTCAACACTCGCGGATGATGGCTGGAACGCTGCAAGGTCGACCGCGTCCGTCTTCATCAGCATCTCAGTGACTGCACAGATATCGGTCACCAAGCGATCAATCATGTCCAGCGACAAGCTCTCGCGTACGACTACCCTCAGAATCTCCGTCTTTTCCTCGTTTGGTGGCAGCGGGTAATCTGCGCGTGTAAGTCACAGTACGTTACCGGCGTCAAATAGCACTTACTCGGGATAATGTATTGCTTCGCCCGCAAAAGGTTGGAAACTGCCTCCTGCTTCACGTGAGGATACTTCTTCTTGAAGCTATCCGTGAGCGCGAAGGCTACGACAGGCAGACCAGCGTTGTAGTCCGCGCTTGTATCGCCCTCATCATACTGCTTCTTTCCTTCCTCGAACTTGAGATCGCCCTTCTTTCGGTGGATGTCGCTAACCTACGCGAAAGTTAGCTTCATATATTCAGTTGCACCTATGCAAGTGGGCTGGCTTACGCAACGGTACCAGCCAGTGTACTCGAGTGCTCTGCTTAACAACCGCGCATTGGCCAACATGTTCTCCATGATACTCCGATAGCCGGCGAAGCCCAGGTGAATTAGGTTGTAATACTGTGCAATTATTTGCGCTCCTGGTCGGGAGAAGTTAAGCGTGTACGACTCTTCTGTGCCACCGAGGTAGTGTAGCTCGAAGATGAGGTACTTGGGAAGATAGCTTTCATCTCTCCAGATGATCCAGCCAACACCCGCATAAACCAGGCCAAACTTGTGTCCACTGGTGTTGATGGATTTTACTCGCGGAAGCTCAAAGTTCCATTTCTTACCAGCCTTAGCGTGAGTAAATGGCGCGATAAAGCCTCCAGAAGCCGCGTCGACGTGGATTGGAATGTCGTTGCCGGTTTGCTTCTCAAAGTCATCCAGGATGTCAGAAATCTCCTCCACGGGCTCGTAATGTCCTGTGTATGTCGAACCGAGAATGATGAAGACGCCAATGGTGTTTTCATCAATGTTCTTCTTTACCAGCGCGGGATCCAGGCGATAAGACGACTCTTCGCTTACAGGAAGAATGCGAGCCTCTACCTCGAAGTATCGGGCAAACTTCTCAAGGGCCACTTGGGCATTTGCTCCCATGATGATGTTCGGTTTCGAGGTGTCCTTGCCCGCTGCTGTGCGCTTTTCTTGCCATCTTCTCTTCATAGCTAGTCCACCAAGGTGGATGGCTTCGCTGGAACCAGTGGTTGCCGAGCCAATCGCTTTTTCACCATCTTGGGCGCCCCACATATTGGCAATGATAGATACACAGCGTGCATGCATATCCATCATCGCGGGATACTCATCGGCATCTGACATGTTCTTTGAGAGGTTCTCAATCATCAGCTGCTCAGCCTCTTTCTCCATGTAAGTTCCCACGAAGGAGGCCAGGTTCAAACTGGGTCTTCCATCCAGATCGAGCTCATCTTTGAGTAACTGGTGTACGACATCTGCTGGAGCACCATCCTGAGGGATCCTGAACTTGGAGAGCTCGGTGCTAGCTGCGTATCGGCTTGAGTATGGCGTAGTGTGCGAGACTGCTCGATTGCTAGCGTGATGTCCGGCCTTGTGGGCAGGATGATCGTGAAGCGTCTTGATCAGCTCCTCCGGATTCACTTGTCTAGCGAGGGACATTGTGATTGATGATAGATGTAAACGGTCGAATTCGTTAGTTCAGATGGTCAGTGTGAAGTTTTTAAGCAGATCAAGCAGCGGATCAATCGTGCTTATATTGTTAGAAAAGCAACGATGCATGACGACACATTACGTCCATTCCGTGCATGTCCACAGAAATCTGTCCGGAATGCTGCGCAGGGCTGCAAAGCTTGACTAAAGCTTGGGAAAAGCTTGTTTCGCTAATAAGTGGACTTCTGGAGAGCAGTCCGCAGCCAACGAACAAGGTCTATTGCCGCATATGAGACTACGTATGGTTTAGGAAGGGGTCCACCTCGTCACAGAGCGAAAAATAACTCGCGCAAAGTGACGGTGGAACCAGGTGCAAACCACTCGCGTTTGGGTACGTCAATGACGAAAGACGTGTGCGTATGTAAGAGGGTGAATCAGCGCATCGGCGATAATCATTTCCGTCACCGTCGCCACGTGACTAGCCTAGTGCGCGTTGAACTTCTGTAATACTCTTCTGAAGTGCAGGGTTAGTCGCATCTCGAACCAAATTGAATTCTGGTTCAGACAGTGCACGTTCCGTCGCTTCTACATGTTGCTTGCGTTTTGATGTCACATGCAGGCTCCTTGTTATGTCACTGACATTGTCACCCACATTGCGTCACTACTTGTGGGAAATACGACAGATTCTGGGCAGACACCGTTGATTGGCCACTAAGCTTGCGTGGTGTCTCTTATTGGTGCACAGGCTGATTATCTAATTCTCATGATCGCGCGTTGTAGCTTGCCCCGCGTCTTGAGGCTGACATGGAGTGACGCGTCCAGCAGGCGGCCTGTTGGTTGCGCGGCCTCGGCGCTCACGTTAGAGGATCAATAGATGTCGTCGTTGCCCTCGAGGTCTTCGAGACTGCCTTGAGCTTCTCTCTTTCATCCTGCGTGCAGTGTGTTGTGGGTTGTTTACTTCGTCCGTCTTACTTGTCCGCTCTGACACGAAAGGGACGTTACTGAAACGCGCCAATAATATTGCCACGCAGTGGTGTTGTAATCGACTCGTCGTCCTCTTTAGTCGCTGACAGCTGCTTCTTCGTTCACCCTTCTACCACTCTTGCATTCTTCGTTTGCGATTGATTACTAGGCATCATGCGTTTCACACGCATCGTACCACTCCTTCCCCTGGCCTCTGCGCTTGTCATCACAGACGTAGAGGTTTTCCAAAACATCGAGAAGTCGGGCAAACGACTCATCGACAATACCCAAAACGTTCTTGATGACGCTTTTGGTTTAGTCAAAGAGGGTGCAAAGGACGTCTACAGCAAAGTGCACCAGGTTGGCTACGATGTTGAGTCTTGGCTTGAAGGCTCGTCATTCGATGACGCCGAGGTCGACTTCGAGGAAGACCCGCATCATCCTCCTCACCATGGACCACCACACCACGGCAAACCTCGCCACCCTCCACACCACGAGAAGCCGAACCGCACGGTTTACGAGCTTATCAATGAGAACAAGCACACAACCAAGCTTGCTAAGCTGATCAACGAGTACGATGATCTAGTCGAAATTCTGAACGGCACCAAGGCCAACTACACCATCTTTGCACCAGTGGATGAGGCCTTTGAGAAGATACCTGATCATGCGAAGAAACCATCAAAGGAGGTTCTAAAGGACATCTTGCTATACCACGTCAGCGATGACTTCTACCCAGCCGGCCGCGTCCTCCACAGCTACACCATACCAACCTTGTATGAGCCTGAGAAGCTCGGACACAAGCAGCGCCTCACTGTCCGTGTAACTCTCAAGGGACCTGCGATCAACTTCTACTCCAAACTGGTTGCCGTTAACGTCTTTGGCACCAACGGTGTAGTCCACGGCGTCGACTCAATTCTTGTTCCTCCTCCAAATGTCGCATCCATCATCTCCTTGCTCCCTGGCGAGTTCAGCACTCTCGAACTGGGCCTCGGTAAGACCGGTCTATTCGACGAGATGAACAGCACCGACTACCCGCATGAGGGAGGTACACTATTCGCCCCATCAAACTTTGCCTTCCGGAAGCTCGGCCCCAAAGCCAACGCATTTCTCTTCAGCAAGTACGGCGAGAAGTACCTCAAAGCTCTCCTTGAGTACCACATCGTTGTCAACCAGACACTCTACTCCGATGCCTTCTACGACGCAACCAAGGACAACGACGAGGAAGCTGAGGCTCGCCCGCCTTACTACCACTATGATCTACCAACGGTGCTTCCCGGCAAGTATTTGGCTGTTGACGTTTCCCGCTATGGACCGTTCGTGTCGATCAAGATCAACGGCTTTTCGAGCGTCACTATTCATGATGGCGTTGCCAGCGATGGTGTCATCCAGGTTGTGTCCAATGTCTTGCTCCCGCCTAAGAATGCCAACGGCGAGCAGGTCTTCTGGCAGGGTGAAGAGTTGAGCGTTGATGAGCTCAAGGAGCGTCTTCAACCCTTCGTTGAAGAGAACATGGAGTTGTAAAGATCAGTCTATAGGCTGTTATAGCGACTTGAAAGGAATGAGCGACATGTTCGTCGACGCGGGTGGGAGCTTCTATACAGCCATTATGGCTATTTACGATCTTTATGAGATGTTTTGTATTCCCTCCTCCGGTCAGCTGGCGTAGAAAGTACTTCATATTAGCATGTGCAAAATCTCTTATTGCAAATGGATAATTCACACGGATCCATTGTATTGTCTCACACATGAGTCGATTGACCTGGCATCCACAAGCCCTAGTCGATAACAGCTATCTAACCTGTGTTTTGCAGATTGCAGACCGCTAACCTTAGAGACCAAAACGTGGTGATTTTAGATTCGACATGTAGAGATCAAGCATGAACAGCTGGTACGAATATGGCGGGGTAATGGAATCTTACGGCTGCCTGATCGCTAGGGAGAACGCCATTCCTCGATCAAGCAAATGTGACAACTAACGGAACGCCCGGACATCCTTCTGTCCTCTGTAGCACCTCGAGACGCTTATCTCGACTATTCTAGTGAACTATTACTCTTGAAGCGTGATGCAGCATATATCTGGAGAAAAAGACAGTACGAGTGTTCGAGTCATCACGTGATACTATCTCGTGCGGGCAAACGTCAGTGCTTCAGGGAAAGACAGCAGGACGGAGCCTAAAAGGACTAAATCCGATATCTCGAGAATCTTATCAGTTTCCGGTCAAGCCTATCATGTCGGAGATGCTTCGAAGAATCTGAAATTAGGATGATCTGGTTCGCGGCGGCACTCTTTTGACAGCCTTGGCGCTACCGTAAACGTTCCAACACTATGGTACACCTACGGCTCGATACAGATCGTGAACTGTTGCCAACCAATCTCTGGGGCAATAACAACTCTTTGTATATGTTGTGGTAGGTTAGCATGCTCTGAGCGACATGGGGAGGTAGTGGTGCGCTGGCGACGGTGATGTCGAAGACGAAGTTCGAAGAGAACAGGATGCATCGAAGGTGGTAATCACTTTGGATGATCTTGCAAGTGTATGAGCCTTCATATACGGCAGTACGAGCTCAATAGTGACTTCGTCTAGAGGCCGCCCATGCTCCAGCCCAGAGGCATGCCAAAGTGCACTTGAACTCGACAACTCGTGCATAACCACCTCTTTCGAGTGAAACTTGAACTCTAGGCTCAGGTAATGGACGCTGTAGTCGAATGCGGCGGGGTAATAGAGTCTCCGAGTGATAGGGTGGTCGTGGCAGGGAGCCGATGCGTCGGGGAGGGTGTGGGCTTGGCGGGCTGACCTTCGCACAAATATATACCTCGCACCACCCACCTCCCGCACCCTCCTACCTTCCATCCACTGACCTCACCCCAAACTCATCACACCGCATCACTTTGTCATCCCCGGTCCAACCTTGCATACTTCGCAAAGCCTTTAGCAACGCTCTTAAGTCTTTCTTGATATTCCTCGCTGGTGCTTGAGCTTGCTGGTCCGGCTTCATCACCATGCCGTCGTCACCATCGTCGACGCCAAAGCAACAGGTGACAAGGTCCCCAGTTCGGCTGCGTGATCTCGAGAAGTATCGCCAAACTGTTTATCATGATGGTGCGGGCCGCTGTATCGCAGAGTCTCGTCATCGCCCCCCAATGGTCCGTAAGCTCGAACCAGCAACAACAGCACACCATGACTGGGTCCTATACCCGACCAACCATGCGTCTCCATCGCCAAATATTTTCTCAGCCGATGCATCGCGGCATTACCCCTCTTTGGTATCTTCATCTGGAAAGACTGGCATGGCCCCACACGTGACTTTTGCCAAGATTTCATCGAATGTTAGCCCGAAAGCAATCGTTATTGTCGATGCGCGACAGTCCACCGAAACCGGGCCGGATGCTCTGAAGCCATCTCTTCAAAGGTCTGATGCTCTAACACCACCCCCGACTCCCAGGTTGGGACGCCTGCCGACACCTGACTTGCCCGATCTCGACGAAGCACCTTTCTGCGATTGCGGTGTCGAAGCACATATTGTCAAGTACTGTACGTCGTGTAATAAGGGATATGAGTTTCGCTCGATGTAGACTCGGCGTGAGTCGTAGAGCTCCATCGCTGTCTTTATCTCGTCCTTATGCTTGAACAGGTTTTTCGGAGTACATGATGGCAATCTCGCGTGTTGCTTTCTTAGGCGCAGCTTATGTGTCGGACATAAATCGACGGCTGTCCTTGTGCTTAGGCGTTCTTGTTCTGTACTCAAAGGGCTTGATTACAGAGACTAGGACCTGCACTTTTTCCTTGACGCTGGCGTAAGGTTTTTGCTTTGATCAACGGACAGCCGACTTTATTCGTAAGACGATGATATGATGAATACCAAACCAATCTTAACTCACGCTGTTTGACGCAAGCCGTTTCCAATGTATGGTTGCTCGAAGTGCAATGGTGTCGTGGTGGGTGCTTATTCCTGCGGCCGCTCGCTCTCCACAACGAAATACTTCCCTGCCTTACGCTCTGCCGAGCCCAAAACATCCCAGTCTTCGACGTCTTTCGCGTCCACTGGAGTGGTGTCCCGTTGTATACGCTTGTAATGTTCCCCAATAACCTTCTCTTTGCTCAGCGCGTCCTTGAGTGTCTCCAAAGTTATTGTCTGTTCCGCTTCCGCTGCCTCTGTCTCATCGCGTATCGCTCGTAGCGGTCTCACGCCTGTTGTGTCGACCTGCTGTATCTTGCCCACGAAATGCAACTGTGCCGCCAATGTGTCCAGCATTTTCTGTTCTTGTTCGGGAGTCTCAGGCGGCGGGAGAGCGGATAATCGAAGTAAATGATGTAGTTGCTGAGATGTAATTTGAGGAGCATCGGGAGCGTGGGTCTTTGGTGGTAGGAGAGATTCGACAGACCATGTTGGTTCTGCGAGAAGCTGTTCAAGCTCGTCCGGGTGGATCCCCTTATTTTCATGCACAGGTGAGGCTGCACCGCCAGCTGTTTCGCGTGCTGTGAGCGGCGTAGTGGTAAAGGACCGAATCTGTGAGCATCGTATTGGTCTAAGAAGAGACTTTGAGCAGAAGAACGCGCAACGCGAGGCCATGGCGATTTTTGGATGCGTAAGGTCGTGGGACACCACTTCGATGGTAGGGCCGGCTTTTCTGTTCAATATCTCTCGTGCTCCGAGCTTCTAGTAGCTTTAGATGTCCTATACACAAAGAAGATGAAGAGCAGTACTGTCGCTCATGCATTGTCGTCGAGCGTTCCAACGTTAGCTGACCCAGAAGCACTAGCTTGACTCGGTAAAGACACCGATCAATGTCAGCTCTCCAGTCGCACGGGCCACATCGGGTCGTCATCGCCATTGAGACAGCCAAGCGACCGCAGCCACCTGGCTCGTCCATACTTCGGAATCACATCTGCCTGCACATATTCCACGTCTTCCTCTACTCTTTCTCCTATACACACCAAAGCACACTTCAAATCGAGTAAATATGGCCGGCGATCCGCGAGCTTTGCTCCGTCAGGTGGGGCTTGCCTTTGAAACTCAGCCACAAAGCAGATAACTGATATCGAGGTGCTACGACAGGCAGAAACGTCGTTGCAGAAAGCATCTGGAGGGTTCAGCTTCTTCGGAGGGAAACAAGACAAGTGTATGCATAGAAGGAGAGGCCCCAAGCGCATATCAACTGACGCACGTGACAGATGAGGCAGCCGCAGACCAGTTCATTGCTGCAGCAAATGCATTCCGGATGCAGAAGATGGGTACGAATGATATTCCAGAAAAGAAATAGAAGAACCTGTAAAGGAAACCAGAATGCTCGTTTTGTCTAACAGATGCAGGCAAGGAAGCCGGTGAGGCCTTCGAGAAAGCAGCATCAATCCAACGCCAACAGCTGAACGAGCCTGACGACGAGGCAAATACACTCACAGAAGCCTTCAGTACGTGTGCTTTTCGGTTTCAAAATCCATCTATCACTAACCTACAGTCAGAGGCCTACCGGAAGGACGACCCAGAGGCAGCAGCACGTTGTTTGGACAAAGCCATCGCACACTATTGCAGCAAAGGCAACTTTCGCCGTGCAGCCACTCACAAGCAGAACCTTGCAGAGCTATACGAAGTCGAGCTGGGCGACAATACCCGCGCAGCAGCAGCATATGAGGAGGCTGCTGGCTGGTATGAAAGCGTATGTATTAGCATCTTTATCTGACTCCGTTGTCGAAGTCACGGAGACAACAATGCTAATATGAGTGTAGGACAACGCCGAAGTAAACATCCCCCAGATCTCATCGTCACTTTTGGACAAAACTAACTCACCAAAACAGGCTCTTGCCAACAAGTTGTGGCTGAAGACAGCTGATCTCGTAGCGCTAGAAGGTAAGGACTACTACAAGGCCATCGAGTTGTATGAGAAGGTCGCCAAGACATCCATTCAAAATAATCTTATGCGCTGGTCCGTTAAGGAGTACCTACTCAAAGCTGGTATCTGCCAGCTCTGCACCGGTGATCAAGTTGGCGTGAACAACGCTCTCGACAGGTACAGGGAGCTGGATCCGAGTTTTGTTCAGCAGCGGGAGCATCAGTTGCTCGCCGACTTGGCGACTGCTGTGCAGGACGGTGACCAAGAGGCCTTTGCTGATAAGGTAAGTCTCGCCCCTTTCTGTGGCTACGTACAAAAAAAAGAACTAACGTGTATTAGTTGTTCCAATACGACCAGTTGAGTAAGCTGGATAAGTGGAAGACGACTTTGCTTTTACGAGTTAAGAACTCGATTGAGGAGACAGGCGAGGACTTCTCTTAGATGGGTGCTTTGAGGGCTGGTGTTCACGGTGTTTGTAACCCGTCCGTGATATTTGCGAGGCTTGAACACGAACAAAGCGTGATCGACATAAGTTCATAGACAACATTCGGTATGACCTCATTACATTCATAGAATGCTATGATGTGGCGGTTGGAAATGTTTGATCAGTGTTACTTACCGAAGACATGTATTCGCAGGATGTCCTCGCTGTTGTGCTTCAATGCCACTAGGCCGAAATGAGCAAGGCACGTCTGCGGCAGCTCTTGCCTCGGCCCAGCCATCCTTCCCGAGCATCTTCACGCTCGACATCGCGCCGACAGTCACACTCCTAGCCTACACACTGCAAAGGGGCGACGAAACTCACACATATCCCACTATGTCAAAGCCAAGAATACCCGACTGGCAACGTCCCTCGACCGACAGCGCTCCTTCAACATCCTTAGCTGAGCACGAACAACCGAAGCCAGAGCAGCAAGTGCAAGCTCCAGTACCTACCGAAGAGGACGTCGCAAGCGCCGAGGGCGATGAACGGGAGTCGGAAAGTGCACAGCTGCTAGAGCAGGCGTCGCGATTTCTAGACGACTCCACGATTCGCGATGCGCCGCGAGAGAAGAAGGTCGCATTCCTACAGTCAAAAGGTGTCAGATCGGAAGATATAGAGACGCTTCTGGGAGCAGCGAACCCAGAAGATGGTTTATCGGCGCTTGAGGAAGCTGAAGAGCAGGCATGGTCAACGGTGAGCAACAGCATCTCATGCCGGCAGCAACAAATGTCCAAGCACTTGTGCTTGCTGGAACTCTGCCACAACGCGTTACTGATGTGTCCAGGCACCTCCAAAGCCCGCAGTTGTACCAGAATCCAAACATCAACCACGCGACATACCGCCAATCGTCACATACCCAGAGTTCCTCGCAAACACAGAAAAGCCGCCACCTCTTATAACCACCAAACGCTTACTCACCACAGCGTATGTGTCAGGAGGGCTCATGGCAAGTATATACGGGTTATCCAAGTATATCATCGCGCCAATGACGGAGAATCTCGCCGAAGCACGGCACAACTTCGCGACGCACACGCAAGAGCAACTGAAGGAGTTCAACGAAAGATTAGGAAAAGCAGTATCGGTTGACCCTGCCAGTCAGACGAAGACGATTACGGACATCGTGGACGACATATCAGAAGTGGACTCTGACCCTACCGAGCTCTACCACCGTGACTATGGGACGCAAACCACACCCACCCTCTCCCGTCGCCCTTCCGTTTCCTCTGCCACAGACGCCCAACCCACCGTAACCGCACATGAAAACCGCCTCAAAATAATAAAATCTCATCTACAAGAGCTCGAGGCCAATCGCTCTAATGACAGCACATCTAGAGATTCGCTGAAAACGAAGGTGTCAGACTTGACTACTTACTTGAGCGAAATGAGCTACCAGAATCAGTACTACTCAGGTGGGTATTATGGGAACGGGAGCAGCTTTGGTCTGCCGGGAGGAAAGGATGGAAAGGATGATCAGATCGAGCACATGAAGCATAATATTAGAGCCGTGAAGGGTGTCTTTTTGAGTGCAAGGAACTTCCCGGTGGGTGGAAGGAGCCAGTCGCCTATGCCAACAGGGAGAGTTGGTACGTGAAGCTTGGTACGAGGCTGTATGATAAGATTCAACGACAATCTAGGCGTTTAAAGCGATTACGCCCCTTACTCTGGAACCCCCAAGTGCATAACTACCCCAGGCGTGATCTTCTATGTCGCTGAAAAGATATCTGGAGGGTCTCACATGCAGTGATGCAGGTGCACCCCACCACGACTGACTGACGTCATTTCCAAAACAGCAACATCTTACATCAGTAGCTCCGCCCTTGACCCAAACAACCACAAGCACTCTCTACACAACCTCTTACTCTCTACGCTGATTCTGGTTGATCATCATGGCAAGCTGGGCTTCCAAACTGCCGTCCTTCGGGCAGGCGAAGTCCCCCGAAAAGGACGAAACGTCACTCACTACCCTTCTCGACGCAGATCAATGTGCAGATCTCACATTTCTGATCGCGACAATTACTGCGACGATGCGGCAGTCGCTACTAGACACGTTCACAGCTGAGGAAATACCAGTCGACTCCAAGACGGCAAAGTCAGAGGAGGATGCATTAAAGGATGCCCCCTCCAATGTCGATAGCGTTGCAGCAAAGGAAGATAAGGTCAAGAAAGAACGAGAGTCACGCGAGCAAGATTCTAGGCAAGAGCTAGCACAACCGGAAGTTCAGGAGTTGAAGAAAGAGATGTTGAAGTATTTTGACGGTTGGCGAGGCACAGTCATCGGCAGAGTGGGCGAGATCGTGAACTCACGGGAAGAAGCTAAGGAGCAAACGAGACACGTCGAAGGCAAAGAGGTCGAAAAAATTATCAAGAAGTCCAAAGCTGGAATGACTAGTATTCATAGCCTTGATGCGAAAGATGAGGACGAAGAAAAGGCGTTCAGGGACATCTACCCACCTGTCCCTAACGCCTTGACCCACTTGGACGAAGCCAAACGTGCGCTGATTCTACACTCCTTGGTTCTCATTCTGCTTAGTCTGGAACATTACTCGGCTCACTCACGTATCCTGATCCTCCACCTGACCAGTTCGCTTAACCTCCATCTCTCAATCCTCAAGAAAGATGAGGAAACAGTTGCACAAGGCCTCCTCGAAGCAGCATCCCAACAGCTCAACGCCGACGCAGAAACGAAGAAAGCAGCCGAAGCATCGCAGTCGTCTCGGAAATGGAAAGTGGGATTGGCAGGTGTGGCTGGTGCGGCCTTGATCGGCGTGACAGGCGGCCTCGCTGCTCCACTTCTTGCTGCTGGCGTAGGAAGTGTGATGGGTGGACTAGGTCTTGGGGCCACAGCTGCTGCAGGATACCTAGGTACCTTAGCTGGGTCTTCGGTCCTTGTAGGCGGTCTCTTCGGTGCATACGGCGCTAAAATGACGGGGAGAGCAATGGATGACTACGCCCGAGAGGTCGAGGACTTCGCGTTCATACCAATCCACCGCTCGCAAGACCCCAAACATCAAGATAACGAGTCCCGCCGCCTGCGCGTCGCTATCGCTGCATCAGGTTGGTTACGAGAGCCCGAGGAAGTTAGTAAGCCGTGGCGGTATATTGGGAAGGGAACTGAGGGCTTCGCGCTGCGCTGGGAGCTCGAGGCGCTGCTGAAGCTTGGACATAGTCTCGAGACGTTTGTGACAAGCGCGGCGTGGGGATATGCGAAGAAGCAGATTATCCAGCGGACAGTGTTCGCTACCCTCTCAGCAGCGCTCTGGCCTCTGGGACTCCTGAAAGTCGCTTCCATTCTCGACAATCCGTTCAGCGTGGCCAAGTATCGTGCTGAGAAGGCAGGCGAGGTGCTGGCCGATGCGCTTATCAACAAAGTCCAAGGCGAGCGCCCTGTAACGCTTGTAGGCTACTCCCTTGGCGCACGCCTCATTTTTTCGTGCCTGCAGAAACTCGCGGATCGGAAAGCGTTTGGACTCATTGAGAATGTTGTCTTGCTTGGCGCTCCGTGTCCGTCCGATACAGCGGATTGGCGGCGCATCCGCTCTGTCGTCTCTGGGCGAGTGGTCAACGTATTCTCGAAGCAAGATTACATTCTAGGGTTCCTGTACCGCACGTCCTCCGTTCAGCTGGGAGTTGCGGGTCTTCAACCCGTTGTCGGCGTGCACGGCGTACAGAATGTTGATGTCACTGATCTGGTTGACGGGCATCTCCAATATCGATTCATCACAGGCAGTGTTCTGAGGAAGATTGGATTCGAGGATGTCGATGTCGCAGAAGTCGAACGCGCCGAGGCAGAGTTGAAGAAGCAGAAAGAGGAAGAGGAGAAGGAGAGGCGCAAGAATGAGGGCAAGACCGACGGCGAAGGCGAGGATAAGGAAAAGCTCGAGGGTGAAGTGCAGAAGAAGAATGAGCAGAGCCTTTTCCAGCTGATGCAGGAGAAGACGCAGAACCTGGATATCGCTGGGTTCCTGGCCGGTGGGAAGAAAGACAACCAGAAGCAAGAGGCAGCACAGCTGAAGACGGAGTAAAGTAAAATCGATGACATCTATTGGTATACAAGCTATGTTTAGAATCCTGTAACAAAATTAGTACACATCTCTACATTATGTTGTAGTTTCGATTAAGGTTAGAACGTACCAGTCTCAGTATTTCCCTCGCCCATACTCTTGCTGCCCGAGCTACCACTCTGTATCGCACCCAGGATACCATCAATATAACCCGCGCCACTCCACTTCTGATGCGTCAAGACATCGCAACCCAACTCCTTCTCCCGAGCCTGCACAAGCTTAACATACGCCAACATACCCTCATCCTTGAAAGCGCGGGACAGTTCGCAAGTAATCGTCGCAGTAGAATGCAGACCAGCAAGAGAAATAAGCTGGAACACGAAGCCATGCTTAGCCAGATCCCAGACAAAGCTCTTGAGCTTCTCTTCCGAGAAGCCCTGGCCCATCCAGTTGAAGCTGGGGGAGAGGTTGTATACGAATTTCTTGCCGGGGTACACGGCCCTGATGTCGCCGGAGAATTTTGCTGCCTCGGCGACGTCTGGAAGACCCGTTTCGACCCAGAGCAAATCGGCGTAAGGGGCGTATTCCTTGCCGCGCTTTGTGGCGGCTGCGAGGCCGGCTTTGTAGTGGTAGAAACCTTCTCGGGTGCGGGGGATGTCCCAGTTGAAGTAGACGGGAGTCTTTGTGTAGTTTGCAGCGAGAGCGCGGCGTTTGAGGAGGGAGAAGTTCGGGTTCTGCTTCACTTTGTCCAGGTATTCGTCAATCGTGGATTGAGATGCGCCTTCCTTTTCAAGGTGCTGTACGACGGCCTCGTCAAACGTGACGAGCTTGTGCTTCTTCACCCACGCCGCCTCGTACTGGTCAATCTCCGCGCCAGGTGCGCCTGCTGCCTCCATTTCCTGTAGTGTCTCTGCGAGCGGCTCCGTCTCCTCTGTCACGCCCTTGATGAACTCGTGGTCTCGCGTGTCGACCGCGCTGGATATCAGCTTCCCGGATTCGGAATCCGTGCGTGCAATGACGAGGTTCTCGCACCCCATTGTGTCCCATTGAAAACGCGCGGCTACGAGGCGGTTGATGTGGTCGCCGACGGGGACGAGGACTTTGCCAGCGAGATGGCCGCATTTCTTGCCGCCGTGGAGCTGGTCTTCGAAGTGGACGCCTGCCGCGCCGTTCTCGGCGAAGAGTTTGGCGAGTTTGATGACTGCTGAGAGACCGCCGTGACTATATCGTATGTTAACCTTCTGTATATGTCCCTGGGTTCATAGCTACGCACCCAGTGTCGCCATCAGCAATGATGGGTCGCATGTAATCCAGGTATGGTGTCTTGGCCCGCTCCTCTGGACTCAGCTTCCTCCTGTTATCCCAGTTCTTGCGGTCGTGAAGCTGTTGTGCCTTGAAGAGCCGCTGCACTTGGTTCGGTACAGTGTTGTAAGGGTAGTCACCAAAGTCGGCGGAGACTTCGTTCGTGGTGGTCAAGACAGATGAGCATGCCCACCCCGAGATGTAGAGCACTTCTTGGTTCGGGGCTTGTTGGGTCATTTGTACGGGGTCAATTGCACCCACTGGAGGACGGAAAAAGGTGATCAGCTATTATTCTATCTAGAGGGAGTGGTGTAAACGCACTGGTATGTACTGGTTCGCCCTTTGCCGCCCGCTCTTCGAGAAGATTGAACAGCTTCCTTGCCATTAGAGAGCTGGGGTACGACTGCTGCAGCGCGCCCCGCTTGCTGACCACATCCTCCGCTGAGTATGGTCGCCTGATGCCTTTGTATCGCGGCGACGCCCACCAGTCCTTCACAGCCTGGACCTGTGCGTCGAAGAGGGCATCTTCTGCCTGGCCCGCCTTTGACGCTTCTGGGAGGAGCTGAAAGGAATCACCGGGCAGCGCTGACGACACTGGAGGATCTACAGCCTGGAGCGTCGAGCTCGCCATGCGACATGCGGTGGTGGAGAGTGGGCGGAGGAGTTGTGGTGTTCGATTCGATATCTTCAGAGATCGGCTCTGGCGCGCGACGGAGCGTGATACTGTCCGTAGCATTGCGATTGTGTATCTAGGAGAGAGGTTCTATCCAGCAGAACCTCGCTCTATACTGTTATGAAATTGTTGCTGGATGGTGTGTTGGTCAGTGGTAGTATTGGCTGACAAGAAAGTTTACTATGACTCTACACGGAGTCTCGGCAGTGATGTTTGCCACTCGCAGCCTTCTCTTGCCCTGGCCAGACTTTTCTTCTCGCACGCGGACCGACAGCGGATCTTCTGCATCGCGTGGAGATGCGACTTTCGCGTCATGGGCCCTGCGGTAAAGCTTCTCCTCACCGCCGAAGGAACCGAGGATAGCCTTTATCGGCTAACCGTGTTCAAGCGCTGCCCCTCGGTACCTTTACGTTGCACTCGCATTAACGGACCACGCGTGCCTTGGGAGATCGTGCCGCCGAAAGTTGCCGTGGCTTTTTCTTCCTCGCTTCTTGCTTCGAGTTATATAACCGCCAGTATTCTTTGAAAGACGCTCGGTTTGCGAGTTTGTGCATTGAAGAGTGAAGAACTACTGCTCTGCCCCGCACTCCACGTACCCCGGCCGGCCTACCCCTCATTGAAGCTACAGCTATGTCGTTGAGCGCACGAACAGCCTCCAGAGCTCTGCGAGCTGCTAAGGTGAGCTTCAAAGGGGCAATTGCAGTATTTGAAAACTAATGATGCTTCACAGGCTCGTCCTTTTGTTTCTGGTATGCAATTGAGTTCCCTCGATCAGATGTCATGGCACTAACGCGCTGTTTGTCTCAGTGCAATCATGCAGCTACTCCGCCTCCTCTGAGCCAGATCTCAAGGAGACCTTTAAGAAGGTCCTGCCCGCTAAGCGCGAACTATTGAAGAAGGTCAAGGCCCAAGGCGACAAGAAGCTCGGTGATGTCAAGGTTGAGAATGCCTTGGGCGGAATGAGGTATGCATTCGATCACAGCCACGAGAACGCGCCCTGACAATTATAAAGAGGTCTCAAGGCCATGGTGTGGGAAGGCTCAGTTCTTGACGCCAACGAAGGCATTCGATTCCACGGAAAGACCATCAAGGACTGCCAGAAGGAGCTCCCCAAGGGCACATCTGGCACTGAGATGCTTCCCGAGGCCATGTTTTGGCTTCTGCTCACAGGCGAGGTTCCCACCGTATCACAGACTCGTGTTTTGTCGCGGGAGCTCGCCGAGAAGGCTGGCATTCCCAAGTTTGTCGAGAAGATGCTGGACGACCTCCCAAAGGATCTCCACCCAATGACCCAGTTCGCCATGGCCGTGTCAGCGTTGAACTACGAGTCCAAGTTCGCAAAGGCATACGAGAAGGGCATCAACAAGGCCGACTACTGGGAGCCGACCTTTGATGACAGCATCAGCCTGCTCGCGAAGCTGCCAACCATCGCCGCGAAGATCTACCAAAATGCGTACCGCGGCGGCGGTGCCCTTCCCAGCGAGGTCGACGTAAACCAGGATTGGGCTTACAACTTTGCTGCCATGTTGGGCAAGGGCGGCAAGGAGAATGAGGGCTTCCAAGACCTTCTCCGTCTCTACCTCGCTCTGCACGGTGACCACGAGGGCGGTAACGTCTCTGCACACGCTACGCACTTGGTCGGCTCCGCGCTCAGCGATCCTTTCCTGAGCTACAGCGCTGGTCTTCAGGGTCTTGCCGGTCCTCTGCACGGCCTGGCTGCCCAGGAGGTGCTCCGCTTCATCCTCGATATGCAGAAGGTTGTTGGTGAGAAGTTCACCGAGAAGGATGTCAACGATTTCTTGTGGAGCGTCCTCAAGTCTGGACGAGTTATTCCCGGTTACGGACACGCTGTGCTCAGGAAGCCTGACCCACGTTTCGAGGCTCTTATGGACTTTGCCAACGCCCGACCTGAGATCGCAGCAGACCCGGTTTACCAACTCGTCAAGAAGAACTCCGAGGTCGCTCCCGGTGTGCTCACGGAGCACGGAAAGGTATGGGATTCTCGTCACCCGAACGTGTGATGGTTGCTAACGCATTGAATAGACCAAGAACCCCTTCCCCAACGTCGATTCGTCCTCCGGTGTCCTCTTCCACCACTTCGGCTTCAAGGAGACGCTTTACTACACTGCTACCTTCGGTGTCAGCCGTGGTCTCGGCCCGCTCGCACAGCTCATCTGGGACAGGGCATTGGGTCTACCCATCGAGCGCCCCAAGTCTATCAACCTTCAGGGCATCCTGAACCAGGTTGGCGCCTAAGTGCGGGGTGACGTGAATAAGGTGTTGGCTTGGGCGATGAAAAGAAATTCAAGAACTTATGTAAATACCAATACGCAGCGTTGTTCATATTACCAAAATAGATGTCTATCACAAAACGTGAATCAAAATTGCTTCGTTGTGAATCCGCAAGGCGGAGATGCGGGTGGCCGACCAGAGCGGGAGTGGCGCCCAGCCTTCTGGGTCTATGAGATCGGCAGGAACGGGATGGCATGGCATCCCTGAAGCCGTTTCGATTTACCTTGTCGAGCCACGACAACTGCTGTGCTCCCTCGTCCTACTTGATCTAAATTTTCTTCCGTGTCTTCGTCTGTTGTCCGCCCGTGGACGGTTGACAAGCTGCAATCGCGGCAGATGGAATAGACTCATGATTCAATACTAGCACGTGTATAACTAGAGCACCGAGCTCGCATCGATCGTTTCAGGAATTCTTGTTTTCAAGCGTAGCATAGTACATTGTTTCTTCTTCGCATTACTTCTCGCACATTTATCGAGGTCGAGAGACCACGATGCCGCACCACGAAAGCCACGAGCTGCGTCGCGGCAAGTACGCGCGCCTCGATGCGCCCGCCGACGATGACCTCGATACGCCGATGCGCTTCTCCTCCGACTCGAACGCGACACTAGAAGACCTCGAAGAGCACGACCCGCTAGCATTCGACAGCAAACTGAAGCGCAAGAAGAGCGCAGGCGATCTCAAAATCCGAAAAGCGTCCTACAAAGATACGGAACATGCAGCCCCAGGACCATTCCCACGGCGGACGGCCAGATGCGCACCAGGCCGGTGGTGCTGCTGGCTGCTCATATTCGTTGCTGGCGTAGTCCTATTACTTGCATCAGGTGGCATATGGGCGTGGAAGGCGTCGGTGCCGAAAAATGGACTAAGTCCATCGTGGTATCCTACGCCGAAGGGTGGGACTGATGAGGCATGGGGAGAGAGCTACAAGAAGGCCGCGGAGCTGGTGAAGCAGATGACGCTGCCAGAGAAGATTAATATCACAACAGGGACGGGATGGAGTATGGAGATGTGTGTTGGGAATAACGGTGCGGTGCCTAGGTTGAGCTTTCCGAGTCTGTGTCTACAGGACGGACCATTAGGAATTCGCTTTGCGGACAACATCACGGCATTTCCTGCGGGCATCACTGTCGGAGCGACGTGGAACAAGGAGCTGATGTATCTGCGCGGCAAAGCACACGGCAGAGAGGCACGTCTGAAGGGTGTCAACGTACTGCTCGGCCCTGCTATGGGCCCACTAGGACGTATGCCAGCTGGTGGTCGCAACTGGGAAGGCTTCGGCTCGGATCCGGTACTGCAAGGTGTTGCAGCTGCGCAGACGATCAAAGGCATTCAGGACGAGGGCATCATGGCTACGGCCAAGCACTACGTCTTGAACGAACAGGAGCACTTCCGGCAAGCTTGGGAGTGGGGGATTCCGAATGCTATTTCCAGTAACGTCGATGATCGCACGCTGCATGAGATTTATGCATGGCCATTTGCGGATTCTATCAGGGCCGGTGTCACAAGTGTCATGTGCTCGTACAATCAGGTCAACAGCTCGTATGCTTGTCAAAATAGTAAGTTGCTAAACGGGATCCTGAAAGATGAGCTTGGCTTCCAGGGCTTCGTGCAGAGCGACTGGCTGGCCCAACGAGGAGGTGTTGCGAGCGCTCTGGCTGGGCTCGACATGACTATGCCCGGCGACGGCCTTCGATGGGCAAAGGGAGACAGTCTCTGGGGCCCCGAACTGACCAAGGCTGTTCTAAACGGCAGCGTACCTATCGATCGCTTGGATGACATGGTCACTCGCGTTGTGGCTTCATGGTATCAGGTCGGACAAGACAAATGGGATCAGTTGGGACCCAACTTTTCCTCCTGGACCAATGATCGAATCGGCAAGCTTCACGAAGGGAGTCCGTCGGATCAGTCCATGGGCGTGGTGAACAAATTCGTCAATGTTCAAGGACAAGGAAAAGATGCTCACGGACATCTGGTCCGTCGCATTGCCGCTGAGGGTTCGGTCCTAGTGAAGAATGAGGGCAAGTTTTTGCCACTGGACCGCAAAGGTTGGAAAAAGGGGCAAAACAACAAACGACGAACCAAGTACCGTGTTGGCGTCTTCGGCGAAGACGCACGCCTGCCTCATGAGGGTATCAATCACTGCAACGACCAGAGCTGTAATGACGGGACATTGGCGTCAGGCTGGGGATCGGGTGCGGTAAACTTCACGTATTTAGTCGAACCCGTGTCTGCCATACGAAACGCCTTCGACAACGAGACCGTCTATGTAACTGACTGGCTAGAGAATCACCTGCCTAGCCAGAAGGAGATCTTGAAGGATCAGGACCTCTGCATCGTATTTGCCAACTCTGATGCTGGCGAAGGATTCGAGCACTATGAAAGTAAGTGATCTAAACAAGTTCTCACGCCAGATTGGGACTAACAATCATCTAGGCGTCCGCGGCGACAGAAACGACCTGTACCTGCAAAAGGATGGAGATAGACTCATTCGCGATGTCGCCAAAGACTGTGGAGAAGGCATGGGCGATGTCGTTGTTGTCATCCATACCGTTGGACCCGTCATACTGGAAAACTTCATCGACATCACAAACGTCAAAGCCGTCATCATCGCCAATCTGCCCGGAACAGAATCCGGAAACGCAATCGTCGACGTCCTCTTCGGAGATGTGAATCCCTCCGGCCGTCTACCATACACAATCGCGAAGAAGGAGGATGACTACGGTCCCGGCAGTAAAGTCAAATATCTCCCCAGCCCGTCAGACGGGTTATCTCCGCAGCAGAACTTCTCAGAAGGCTTGTATATTGACTACCGCCACTTCGACAAGCAAGGCATCACCCCACGATACGAATTCGGATACGGACTGTCGTACACACAATTCAAACTCTCGTCCCTCATCATCAGCAGCAAGGGAGATAGACGTCCACTACCCGCTCCCCGACCTTCAGGCCTTACGCCACCATCCTACTCGACCGACATTCCAGATGCGAAGTCCGCGCTGTTCCCAGACGGCTGGCACAAAGTGGAAAAGTACATATACCCATGGCTCGACTCAACAGACGGCATCAAGAAAGCCGATACCAAAAAACCGCAACCCCAAAGCCCAAGCCCACCCAGCGATGCAGGAGGTGGCCCGGGCGGCAATCCCGATCTCTACACCGTGCTCCTCACCGTGTCGGCATCCGTGGCGAACATCGGCCCCGTCGACGGCTCCACAGTCGTGCAACTCTACATCTCCTCGCCGCAAAACTACAAAGACCACGAGACGGGGCAGCCCGTCGACTTCCCCGTCAGAGTGTTGAGGGGCTTTGAAAAAGTGCAAGTAGAGGCGCAGAAACAGGAACAACGCATTGGTGGTGGGGCGCAGACTGTGTCGTTTGAGGTTACGAGGAGGGATCTGAGTTATTGGGATGTTAAGAGGCAGAATTGGGTGTTGCCGCAGGGCGAGTTTGATGTAAGGGTGGGGTTTTCGAGTCGGAATTTGCCGTTGCAGGGGAGGTGGTAGTGAGAGTGGTAGTGGTTCTTGTGTTTAGAGGGGGAGGAGGGGGGGGGTGTAGATGGAGACGGCGAGGGTAAGATGGGGTGGTGTTTCTGGCGTTCGGTTTTTTGGAGGAGTTATCACATACCTTGGTCATATTTTTATAGCGTGGCATTTGATGTTATAGATGTATGTACCTATCTTATACTCTTCGGGTTCCTTGCACGTCTTTTCATACCTGAGACGAAGGACTTTGCCCGTTCTGTTAGTTCTGTTTTGAGAACGATTGTTGCGTGGCGCATACATTGACATACGAGTATACTATGCTAATAGATTACATCGTCAGTTAAACTCCACGGATATATAATGCTCCTCTAGATGAATTCACTTCCCTCCTCCTCCCGCTGACCCACTCACAGCTCACTCTTCCCCTCCACGGGCCTCCGTCCTCTCGCAAACAATATCGTGCGCCAAAGCTTCTTGTTCCCAAATTCCATGTACGTCTTCTCCTGCATGGGCTTCACATCCACGTCGACGAATCCCGCTTCGGCGAAAAACCGCTTCACGCCTTCGATGGTGAAGTGCGGAACGACGATGGAGGCGTCTAGCTTTTTGAGGAACTCGGGGCTGGTATCGTCGATGTCGTACTGCTTGTTTTCAGACTGTTTGTCGCGGTTGTGATTGTGGTGGTGATGTTCGTGGTTATGTTTGTGCTCATGCCCACCACCACCACCATGAGTATGATGCACAGCATGATTCCCCTGTGACTCTAGAATCGGCTCCCCATTCTCATCCACCTTAAAATCGCCTCCCTCGAGAAAGTCGCTAATCACCAGCACACCACCTGGTCGCAGTCGCTCTTTCAACTGCCGCGCTGCATGCACCACATCCTCGAAGTGGTGGAACCCAAAGCCCACGGTCGCGAGATCGAAGTTCTGCCACTCTGGGCCCGCGAGCTCGGAGGGAGAGGGGTTAGCCTTGTCGAAGAGATCGCCGACTACGGCGCTGACTGTGTCGGCAGGGACGCCAGCGTCGCGGGCGCGGCTGTTGTATGTTGAGACCATGTTGGGGGCGATGTCGATGCCTTGGGTTTGGGTCACGTATGGGCCGTATACCTTTAAATATATCAGTCAAATCTACCCACGTCGTAATGTCCTTGACATTAGTAAGAAAGGGTCTACTTACCCGCGTCATCAATCCCGTTCCACACGCATAGTCCAGGAAGCGCACTTCCTTCGCATCAGAGCTGGAGTCTGTGTTCGCGAAGGGAATGCCCACCCAGCTCAGGTCTGATCGCAGGGCATCTGTGACTTGCTGGTTTACTTTTGCGAACCAGGGTTTGCTGTCGTAGGAGCCGGAGATTGCGTCGAAGTACCGACGGTTGGCTTCTGCGGTGGTCATTTTCGGTACGAGGTGAGGGGTATATTTGAGGGCTTGGTTGCGGAGTTGTGTGTATATGAAGATTAAGGTAGGGTGCATGGAGTGATGAATGTGTTTGAGTTGATAGACATTTCTTATTTACTTCGCAGCGATTGGCTTTTATATGGGGGTTAGATGCTGTGCGATGCTGTTGAAAGTCCCCGATCTGCATCGGAGACATCTTTACGCTAAGGCTCCTATTGGCCGGAAGGTTACGCGAGAACAAAATGGTGGACTACGTTGTTGTATAGAGACTATATGATATGAGTCAAAGAGAAGTTAGATGTATTAGCTTGTACTATGGGAAGATCACAGTGTTTGGAACGTGTTGCATTCATCCGATGTGAAGATGTGTAAGAAAGTAAGCACCGACCCACCAGCCCTACTTCCGTCCACCTTGGCATGTCCCCGGTACTAGGCTGAAAGGATGTTGCAGTTTCGGAGACTTTACTAAATGCCATGCTTTCGACAACGGTAGTGACTCACAGTACCGGAACTGTAGCTGCAAGCTTTGTCAAAATAGTTTCTTTATGAGCCTATGGCTATCTGTTGACCTTGCCCGCAAGACAACACTATGCTCGATTTCCGTACTCATGGGTATCTTGCGCGCTTGATGATGGACGCCTGATTGTTCCGAAGTGTTTGATATCATTGGAACATGCCATCGATATTGTCGGTGTCGATTGGCTCGGAATTACTCGTGGCACTGTCTTGAGAACTTTGACTCTTCAATGCTCGTTGTCGCGCTAACCCTTCCTCCTTTTTCCGTATTTTTCTGGTTTCTGCGTCTTCCCAATCTGGTTTGGATACATCACGTTCGGCTTGAGGGTAGTACGACTCCAACAAGGCCGAGCGGAAGCGTGCTATTCGTTCGGCATTGATCTTGAAGCGTTCATTCGCGATGCGGACCAAAGTGCAGAGATACTTCGCATCGACAAGAGGAACGTTGTGGCCGTCTTCATCATGATAGCCAATGATGGAATCGAACGAATATCCTGTTGAGCGCACTGCTATCATGGGATTGGACTCTCCGCTCTTGGTCGAACTCAAGCTCACAGCGCCACTCTCGCGGAAGCCGGAAGTGAGAGCAGCAGTGAGGATGCGCTGTGCATGGACCATAGATGCGCTTAAAATATGGAGTATCTAAATAATGTCAGTGCCTATCCTATTTTGTCGCGGTCGAGCTTACCATCGGCTCGAATTTGAGATGTATGTACCTGCACGATACACTAGGCGTTCTCTCCTCGGTTGTAGTTGCCTCCATTTGAAACATTGACATATAGTCTGGCGGTGTGGATGGATCAGATTTCTCCACTGCTGCGTGAGAAATGAACAGCCAGGTGCCTCCACCACCCTTTCCACCCGGCCCAGCGCGAGACTCTTCACTTTCTGCACCCTCAATTTCGCCCTTTCTTCCCTCTAAAAACACACTGATTCGTCCGGAACAACTACTGGTTGTGACAAGGCCTTCGAGACCGTTTATCTCGCCAATCAGATCACGAATCGGCTCGTCGATTGAACCTTTCGGCGAGAGATCGTGATACTCGCCCGCCGGAGCATCAAGCTGTTCCAGAATGTTCTGCTTACGTGCTTCGAAGCGACTCACCATCTCTGCAGTAAATTCGAACTTTTTGTACTTGTTGGTTGGGATGGATGGAGGCGCGTGACATCGCGACGGATTTTCGCGTTAGGTCGCGCCCGTCAATCCCTGCAATCTGCGTCATCAACTCTCGCGTCGGCCTGAAGGTGCTCAGTGCGCGCCAACCTGTCACCTAACAAACAACCACCCTTTAGTCCCAACAACCATCACGCAGGTGCTACAATATCCAGATTGTCACCAGCCCGACGATATGCCTCGCAAAGCGAAAACGCCAGCGTCCGTTTCGGCATCCAGGAGCTCTTCCAAGCGCCCAGCTCCAGACACGCCTGGGCGGCAATCTAAGAGAGCAAGAGCGACAGCAAGGAAGTCGTATGTCGAGCCAGATACTGACACAGATGATGCAAACGACGGCAAGACTCAGGGAGACTCTCCACCGTCCGAGGATGAGGACGAAGCTGTAGCCTCTGCATACGAGGATCAAAGCGACAAAGATCCAACCTCGGAATCAGAACACGACGAAAGCGCGAGCGACGAAGAGGCCAAAGTCAAGAAGTCGACACCACGGGGACGTGCATCCAAACAGAATGCACTTCCCGTACACAAGAAGCATGCCGACTTGTGGAAGCCAGGAGCAAAGCTTGCACCTGGTACGCAGCTCATCATCAAAAAGCCAAAGGCGAGGGACCCAGGCGACACCCCATATACAGACAATACTATCCATCCCAATACAATGTTATTTCTCAAAGATCTTGCTGCCAACAATGAGCGCCAATGGTTGAAGAGTAAGTAACTTCCCCTCATCCAACCCAACGGCACAACATTTTCCGAAGATGAGCTAGAAGATGTACAACGCTAACAGTAGCAATGACGCATGTGACATGCATACTAACATGGTTACAGTGCATGATCCAGATTATAGAGCTGCTCTGCAGGACTTTACCACATTTACGGAGCACGTTTCCGAAAAAGTTATTGAAGCCGACGAGACGATTCCTGAATTGCCAGTCAAAGATGTGGTGAGTTAGGATTCGACATTTCAGCGGGTTCGAGTATTAACAATGACAGATTTATCGCATCTACCGAGGTGAGGACGGAAACTCATTTTCAGGCAGAGTAAATGCTGACACGATAAGACATCCGCTTCTCGAAAGACCCAACACCATACAAGGTAAGCAT
The DNA here is from genome assembly GCA_021596325.1 of Parafenestella ontariensis. Classification (NCBI taxonomy): domain Eukaryota; kingdom Fungi; phylum Ascomycota; class Dothideomycetes; order Pleosporales; family Cucurbitariaceae; genus Parafenestella; species Parafenestella ontariensis. Next base: position 209,769 of record JAKGDA010000045.1, read on the forward strand.
CGACTCGCATTCGCGAGGTATATCACACGCTAAATAACGTCACTCTTCTGCCTTACATCGATTACGCCCTCTTGCTGCATGCTGACATCTGATCAGACTTATTTCTCCGCAGCTTGGTCCAGAACTGGGCGCAAAGGTCCATACGCACATTACTATGTGCAAGTCCAACCGAATGGTGGAAGCTTCGTTGGTAAGTGCATATTCCCTTACTGTTTCAAAGACGCCTGCCTGTGCATGAGCGATTGTGGGGCCATACTCGGACGTCCCTTGTATGGTTACTATGCTACCTTCTGGGCTTCGAAAGAGGTTATCTTTGCATGAGTACGCATGGAGGACGCATGCGTACCCAATGTTCGCCGACATGTGTTCAACAACGGACCAGGAAGATACAAGTTCTCTCTGCGGATGGCGAAGTCTCGTGCTCGTCAATGCACGCGTGGTGACACAACTGCCACGCCAGTAACAGAACCGAGCCGTCAGCTGGTGTCATTGGGCCAGTGATACATCGGTTAACGCGTGAGGCTAATGCACGACATTATTGCATCGCGGGCACCGATTATCTTTGCTGCAAAACGTTCGAGATCAGCGAGTGTCTTGTCGCGTTGTACAACGCGAAGCTGCAACAACACCAAGCCATCAGTGCATCCCTACGAACGGTCGGGTACAGTCACGAGCCCGTCGACAGCAGAGACGAAGCATCTGGCCAGGACGTGAGGCAAAATGTCCTGCATTCCACTCCGTGTTCTCATGTTACGAGGATGTGTTCGGCTACGTGTAGCATTTCTCGAAGTCGCGATCCTCGAGATGTGCGAGCACCAATGCGCAATAGTTGTTCTATGTCAAACCAGCAGCTCAACCGTTTGTCGACTTGTACAAGCGTTCCGTGGTACTTCGGCGAGGATCTTTTCTGCGTCTGCTAGCCTTCCTAATCTGGAGCAACGGGCCATTCCGGCCTGCCGCTATGCCCTCGGAGCATCCACATCCACCCGAGCACATGCACATGCACACGAGTCTGGCGATTCTTCGTTCTTTCCTCTTTTCTTATGTTACGATTTGCTGACCGCAGAGAAGGTGGTGGATATTGGCAGCCTGACGCCCCTTCGCTCTCCAAGCTACGGCGGGATGTGGATCGTAAGCCGCACAAGATCAAAGCTGTCTTGACAAACGCTGGCATTCGAAAGGAATTCTTAGGAAGCGTCGCAGACGATGAGAAGAAGGCTGTAAAGGCCTTCACAGGACTAGCTACCAATAAAGCAACAGCTTTGAAGCGAAACCCCAAGGTGAGTTCATTCGCGCCTTTCCTTTCGCCTCAGGGACACTACCGCGATACGGCGGGCAGCGTCGAGGCATCGTCCAATGCAGACGTGTACCGTAACATGTTCAAGTAGTAGAGCGGGTTCACGGATAGCGATGAGTTTGATTGACATTACGGATATTTCGTCAACAGCGATGTCGTAATCCAACCCTCGCCACCAAGAGCAGAGCGGCACAAATCAGCCAGACTTGACATGGAAAGATCCTGAATCAGGGTCTCGCGCAACATTTCACACATGTTGCGTCTTCGGTAGTACGACAGTCGTCAACCCTTGAGTATGAAACGCTTAAGTGTCGAATGCTCTGCATCGTGACCGCGTCGCGTGTGGGAAGATTGTGAGGGTTCAACGCCACGGCCCCGCCTGCATTTTGTCGGGCTGATTGTCAAGCGCTCTTCCACAACAACGTGCTGACAGACGCTACCTCCAGGGATACGACCACGATCACAAGGACATTGAGCTTCTTCGACTCCGAAACTTCACCATTGGTAGGAAGCTTTTGGATCATGAAGTTGTCGGACCTAAGGGCCTGGACCGCGTAGCTGAACTCATTCTGTGTATGGTACCATTTGTAAGTTGATATCCTCTCCTTGCCCCACAGAGGTTTAGAGTTTTATTGGACAAGGGGAGAAGGTCCTTGGGATATCCCTGTCTGGGGGGAAGCGGTGGAGCGAATGCTCTGCTGGCCACATCGTGTGTTGGCACTGCAGTAACCCGCCGCAGCTGGTGGCGGAATCGGTGAGGTGGGGGAAGCGCGCCAGAGGAGATTGTTGGCTCGTTTGGTGAAGGGTCACATCAACGCCACATTGCTAACCAGCTGCCGCAGATTACCTACCTCAACAGTGTTTGCATGCCAGACGAGGACACGTCGGGCTCGAGCGAAGACGAGAGCGATACTGAGAGCGATAACGATAGTGCTGCCGCGGGGGACGACGAGGCTTGAAATGATGATTTTAGCAACGCCTGTTTGCAGCGCGGCATTTCCTTCCGGCTGTCAATCAATAATTGGATTGGTGGACGGGTGGAAGGGCTGATGGGTGGCCTGACAAGAAGCTGGCCAGACGCGCGAAGCCCGCCAATGGACGTTTGCGCGGCCTGCGGGGGCACGGCGGCAGTGGCGCTGACTGGTTGCTTCAAGCGAGGGGCATATGATAGACCTAACAAGTTTTGCAGTAGCGCTGCCTACGCCCGTCTTGGCCGCATGAGCTACGTATCACGTGAGCTTAGTGTCATCGCTCCATGCAGTGCCCAGACGTTAGCCGATGCGAGATGACCAAAGAAGCAAAGGCCTTCCGACACCCCCTGGCCCCAGTCCCCAAGTTCCAGTCCAACGCACTTCGGGCCGGCGCCATTTCTTAGCAGCTTTTGGGGTCGTTTGCGCACGGAACAAGATGGCTGAGGCCAGGCAACGAACGCCTCTCTCCCTCGACGAGGACGAAGCATGGCTGACTGCAGCGACGCGACATTCCAAGCGATGACATTGCAGAAGCGCAGTACGGGTGTGCTCGGCTGCTGGCTTCGTACATCTGCCCGATCAGCTGCCCTCCACACAGCCCCATGTCCTTAATGTGACATGCTGTACAGCTCGCGTTAGGGTTACGGGCCGGGGCGCATTCGTCTGTTGTTTGGGTTGCATGGGTGCGCTCCTCGTTGCTTCCCGCCTAACGCATCCCATCCAAGGCCATCTGCAACTCAGGACGACGGCCTCATCGAGTCTGCCCGAGCCCGTTGGTTCGACGGCAGCAGCTTGCTGCATCGGTCCGCCTCATGTACATGCAGGGAAGCGAGAGTGACTGGAATACGCTTTGCGGTCATGAGCGATTGTGCGACAGTCAGACTCACGCCAGCAGGGCGAACCTGAAATGAAAGGGTCCAAACTGAACGTCAAACATCGCAGTGGCACGGATAATTCAAATGTAGCCAGCATCCAGACGTGGGGTTCGTTGGCTTCGTTAAGCTACGAACAGCGGTGTGTCTGTGAGGATGCACATCCCGTCCTTTCGTTTTCCAACTTTGCAATCACACCGATGACGGCGCGGATCGTCTTCGTTTCGGCGAATGAACACCACACAGGCTGACTTTCGGCTCCACTATGGCTTGCAGTCTGCATAATCAAGTCTCTGGGGATTTCACCGGTGTCCGTGATAACATCGAGTCAACGTCAACTCAGACAGCCTGCACTCCAACTACAACTGTGCGAAAACGCATCGATCTCGTTATTCCAATCATCACACTTGACGATGACTTGTTCTGTCGCCTGCAACGATAAGCAAACATCATCTTGCTGACCACCGCGGTGAGTCGAGAACGAAAGCACCATTCGCCCGGCGGGATGCAGTTCCTCATACCATGCTACTGCAAGGACGGAATCTTCGCATTCAAGTATAGCCGGCCTGCGGTTTTGCGGCGCGCCAACTTTGTGTCAGCACGCAACACGACGCGTGCCGCAATGCATACACATCACCAGACTAACTACGCCTTTATTGCGGGAGCTGTACTTGCAAGATCGGTGAGGACCAACATGTCCTGCTATACTCGTACACGCCAAGATGGCGCTGCTAGATATCCTTCATCTGTCTGACACTAACAGTGTGGCACAGATTGATGCTTGGCTCGGAAGTTGGACGATATCTTCCCGCCTGAGATTCCTCTTTTTGATTCTACGTGCAGAAAGCGAGGTACAAGAAATGCCTGAAGCAACAATTGGTGACTCAGCCCGGTCGCAAAGTCTCACAGAACCACGCAATTCCGCATGCTTCATCTGTACCACGTATATACGGCGGAGAGCCCTTGCTACACGAGGCTCGTCAATCTAAATTCAACGGACAGATGCGGCATTTCCACAGTGCGTCCCGGGCCGCAGTTGCACCTGGTACATACTTAATAATCTCTAGACTGCTCACGCGCCGCTCCGCACTCGGTTCTACAGCTATACATGCCACGTCCAACCACCACTGTGCAGCCATTGTTTATGTGCAGATGTGCTCTTACCCGCCTGGACGGATAAACAGAGGCGGCTGAAGATCTCTACCCCACAAATGCACCACTCAGTCGGTGTAACAGTCTCGCATCACATCAGCGGCATGGGACGGCACTTCGGATGCGTACAACACAAGGCTGCTGACATGGAACTATAGAGCTAGTATAATGGCAAGCGTTCGGCGACCATGGCTACAGGCTGACTACTTTGCGCCCGCTCACAACATCTGCACTCATCTATCGTGGGCTCTGACTGCCTCGGTTGTGAATTGCGGTGTGGCAGACAATCAAACCACAACAGCAGCCATGTGCGATTGGCTGCAGCACGTCAGCCTATTTGATACATTCTCCGTAAGTGAAGAAGGAAGCATGAGCGAGCAAGCACGTCCTGTGACCTGGTGACCACGCAGGGTTTTTCATACACGACTGAAAAGATTTACCCGCCGACCAGCGGCTGCAAGGCACACGCCAGCTGGGAAGCTGGAATTTGAGTCGAATAAAGCGAAAGTAGGGGCTGTGATTGGGTGCATTAATTTCTTTGAACCTGGGCGGTGGGACGCCCAAAGTGTGAATTTACGGCCCGTCCGCCCCAATCTGAAGGCAGAAGACGGACGTTTGACGTTTATCGATAGACGTTCCAGGGAACGACGGCAAACAAATGATGAGGGATGACCTTCAGGCGTCGTCACCGACGACAGTAGCTGATGCTAAATAAACCATGCTGCGCTGCCGAGGCTGAATGTGGGCAGGATGAGCGCGTTCGCTATTCTCCATCGCTCACGGTGCGCACATCCGCACATCTCCGATTGTCGTCACCAGCGGGACCGCCGGCACCGCCACAGACAGTGAGAAGCCATCAACTGTCTGGCGTCGCTTGTTCGCATGGTCGCTCCAGGATGGCCAGCGAATCAGGGGTGCGAAGAAGTTTTTGCCGTGGGTAGCATTCGCAAGCATGCGCCGGTGCAAGGGATGAACGATCTGCCAAATTGTGGATGTGAGATTACAGGCCTGTGATTTGAGGACGGAAGTGGGTTGCGTCGCAGGCCGCCGTCTTACACGAAGCAAATAGCAGCTGAGGACAAGACAATGGCAGTTCGCCGCAAGCGCATAGCGGGCCAGCGTCGGCTCTATTGTTCACAGCCTGGTGGAGGGCAATCCAGTGCTGCTGCTGTGAACGGGCGGTTCTCCCGCCGCAAGACATCGGCCCTCCCGCTCTGCGCTGACAGTGGTGCCCCGCTGACGGCGCACTGCCTGATATCGCCGATGCACACTCGCATGCCACCCATGGACTAGCGAGGGCCCTCACGTCACTGGTCGGATGGTTGCACACCAACAACCAGGGCCAGGTTCGAAGGGTGGGCGCGACGAGAAGAATGACCGGTGGAAGAGCGGAGCTGCCCTATCAGATATTGCAACAGATGAAGGCAGACGGCGGTGCTCCCTGCAGCCGAGAGACCCAGTCAGGATGCGGGTGTGCTTTCAAGGCTGTCTGGACGGAACGAGCATCGTCACATCGACGTCCTCACCGGATGGCAGCACCGCACGGCACCGCCCACGCTGGTTTGGCTTGCTCGTGCCGTGGAGGGTGAGGTGTCGACGCAGCGTAGTGCAAGCGAAACCATGCGACGCAGGCGACGCTTCCCGTGGACGAGTCGGGCAGGCAAAGCGGGCGGGCACATGGTTCACGACTACAACTGTGCCACTTCGTCCTTGCATGGCGAGGATACGAAGGCGCCGGGAGATGTGGCCGTCTTCATGATTAATATTGCGGCGGCCGTGTATATAATTAAAGGCTCGCAGATCACACGCGAGCGGCAGTACCCGAGCTTCTTGGCGACTCACGAGTTGATGAGCAAGCTGACCGGGCCGCAGCAAACGCCATGCAGAGACCAGCGCGACCCCAGCAACCAAGTCATCCGCCGGCCCAGCTGCAGCTGCACGCTGGCGCTGGCGCTGGCGCCGTAAGGGGCTGCCCATGGGTGGTGCAGTGGTGCAGCGCTGGCCGGCCACCCTGCGTGTGCCTGTCCGACGGTTGCGCAGGCGCTCGTGTCGGCTGCAACTAGACGCCGGCATTCGTCGTCCACGTCGTCCACGCGCGCGCCGGCGCGAGTCGAGGGCGGCGCGGTCGAGGGCGGCGCCGGCACGTCTTGGTCTTGGTCTTGGTGTGGGTGCAGGTGGGTGCGGTGCGAGAGACGGAGCGTGGTGCGTGCGGCAGGCCCTGCACTGTGCTCTTTGTACCGCCAGACGCGCTAATTCGAGGCTCGATCCGTCGCCGTCCTCTCGTGCATGGGGCTTGCAGGGGCGCCGACGCCATGCTAGCCAGAGCGGCGAGAAGGTTTGGTCAGTTCGGGCGCCGTGGTGGGTAGTAATAGCGGCCACCATCCCGCTCCAACCTGAATCTCCTTTTCGCTTCCACGTTCTTGGGTCTCCTCCACGCGCTTCGAGAAGCCTTTCACTCCGCAGCCTCCCTCAACCTCACCTCCATCTGACCTCGACCTCGATCCGCTCGCGGCTACCACCTGTGCCCGCGACCACCCCCTCCGCTCGCTAGCCCGCCCGGCCCTGCAATCCACGCCCATTTTGCACTGCCCTCTCTGACCTGCAGCCGTCCTTGCGGCCCGCCAGTATTTGTGACACCTCACCCGCCCCAGAGGATCTCCCGCACCACCGCCTATCTTGTTTCTCCAGCCTGCCCACAAGCGTTGCACTGGTTCATGACGGCGTGACCGCTCCACGTTGCGCCCGGGATTTAATTAGACATCCGTCATCCACGCTCGACCACCGCGACCATGTTCCCTCACCAGCAGGGCGGCCAAGGCCAGATTCCTACCCATTGGCAGCCACCAACCTCACAGCAGCCTGCCAACGGCGCCTATGTGCCTCCGCAACATGTAAGTTGTTCCGTCACGCGCCCTTGCCTGAGCCATCAGCATGGCACGCCACTCGCAAGCTGCCTGACAGCTCGCTGACACTTGACGTCAATAATTTAGATGAACACCACGCTCCCTCCTCCTCCCCAAGAACCACGGCCAGACATGCAACACCCCCAGTACCAGCAGCCGTATCGTCTGCCTGGCCCCAACGAGTGGACTCGCGCCCCTCCTCCGCCAGACGCATATCGCCAGCAGGGTCCTCCTCCACCACCGCAGTATGTCCAGCAGCACCACCAGCCGCCAGCTCCGCGCCAGCGCACTGCTATTGCCTGCCGTTACTGCCGTCGACGCAAGGTAAGTTTATCGACAACACTCTCACCGAGGGATTTTGCTCATCATGTGTAGATTCGGTGCTCCGGCTTCGAGGCGACTGAGGATGGCCGCTGCTCAAACTGCATGAGATTCAATCAAGACTGCATCTTCACTCCCGTCTCCGCCCAGACACAGGCCTTCGTCCCTGCGCATACCGTCTGGCGCGGTGTCGGACAACCTCCTCCCATGTATGGTGCCTACGGGCAGCCTCTCCCGCCTGCGAGCCACGGCGAGGCGTATGGCCAGCCGGGTCGCCAGCAGCAGTATCTGCCCAGCCCCACTGCAGGTCCGTATCCAGTCCATTCTGACTATGGTCCGCCCGGTGCTCCACAAGATGAGGGAGGCCGTGACGCGCTGAGTGGCAGAAAGAGGCCTCATCCAGAGCCTCATACTCCCACTCTGCCACCGCCGAATCCTGGCGCAGCGTCACAGGCTCCTCTTCGAGGCACTGGACCAGAGTATGCGTATCCAGAGCCATCTCCTCTAACTCCTGCTGCTTCTACAGCTGCCCCGCCTGCCCCTTACGCTTCCGGTCCTCCCCCTCCGCAACCCTACTACGCCGCACAACCTCCCCGTCAAGCCTCTCCCCAGAGCGCATATCGTTACGAGCCAAGCCGCACCTCCTCCTCCCCGCAATCGCAAGCACCTACCACCCCGGGTGCCCCTCCTACCCCCTACTACGGCGCTCCCCCACAACAGAACGGTGCTTTGCAGCCACCTCCCGCGCGAAGTGACGGCAGGACGCCGCCACCTGCTACTTCTCAGGCCCCGAGCAGACCGAGCATGCGCATCAATGACCTTGTCAGCGATAACGGAAACGGACGCAGCTCGACCGACTCATCTATGCTGAACATGCTCAACCGCCGACCCATGTAAATCTCTCTTAGGAGACGAGAACGCTCCGGAGCTGGCCTTTTCAGGAGCGCTTTACAAATCCGGTGAAGCAAGCAGCAAACCTCTCCTCGGGTTCCTCGGTCGTCTTTTCGTTTCTCTGTACAACGTTTCTTTCATCGCAAATGCAATGCCTGCTTCTTGCAAGGAGTTTTGGCTGGCAACAGCGTCTTTTTGGGCGGGATTGTGAAACCTATAGGGACAAAGAGCATTGACCGATTTTCCTTTTAATACTCGCACATTCTGTCTCTCCCGGGGTATCTTTTTCCTATTTTGTGTGGCGCCTACGTTGTCGGAGCTCAGAGTACCAACTCAGTCTGAATCTCTCAGCCTGATGTCTTGCTGGGCTTTGACTCAAAAACGAAAAGGCCATTTCCTTTTAGAGGATGTCTCATATCTACCGTTGGTGGCAAGCGCTCGATCTACCTTTCCTATTTCTACCGTAAACTGGGTGGTCCTCTGTCTTTTCCAGCAATACTAGAATCGGGGGTTGCATGCGGAGGTGCTTTGTATACCATTGCACGCGCGGATTAGGCCTAGCATTGTGCTTCACTGCATTGGCTGGGTAGTGGTTGTTTGTGCTTTAACCGATTTCTTAAAGTATGTCTACAGGTACCGGCGCTTTCTTCTCTCCTGTCTCTACCGCGAATCGTGCTGGACTGCAATCTGCTTTTTTACCTGGGAAACTACTGGGCTTTGGGTGGCAATTTGATTTTTACTGCAAACGCAACGCAATGCACATTGCGTATCATAGTGTGTCTTTTTGGTTTGGATATCTTATTGAAATTGAAGAGCTGTTGATGGTGTAATGCTTACTGGTTCCTCCTTCGCTCTCCGTCACCCATTCTTCTCGCCCTCTTTCCAATTAAATCCTCTCATACGAAGCAGTGCAGAGCTCAACCGGGCATGTACAGTCAGTCAGCAAGTCAGCATGGCTCACTGCATCGCCATATCCCTCTCGTTCCTTCCTGGTGTCGATTTGAAACCACATGTCACATTTGGGTGGGTGTCGGACTCTCGAGTCCGGATCGGGGTTCACAAGCCAAGACCAGAACAAAGTTCATGCAACACACCCACACTCGGACAAACGCAGGGCAGGCACGAGGCCGCACCGCACCGCACGCGGCCTGCATGACACCCCTCAAACCAAAGATTCAAATTTCCCCTCCGACTCGCTGTTTTTGCGGAGCCACTAACACTATCGATTATTGTGCGCACCCATGGTTCTGAAGCTGCTTTGGTACCTTATTTTTAACCGGTTAGTCTAGTCTGTGTCTAGTCTCGCCACGGAAGGAAGGAACGGTGCGAATCGGAGTTGGCAAACGAACAAAGAGAAAAAATGGGATGAGATGGAATGGGATGGGCCCCGCGGCGGCGCTTCCGGATTCCGGAAGGAGAGAAAGGAGGAAAGGCAAAAACGCAACGCAATGCACCAACGAGGGAAGGGAGAGGCCCGCGCGACGATGTCGGGTTCGGTTAGGTTAGGTTAGTTGGCCTTTCTAGGGGGGAACCAGCTCACGGGACCCTGCCTTTTGCGCCGCGAATCGTTAGGGTACCGTACTTTGAGGGTGCGGGTAGGGTAGTGATGGGCGGTACGGTTCCAAGTTGGAAGGTAAGCGATGACAGACTGACTGACTGACTGACAGGTGTAGGTAAGATTTTTTGGGAAAAGACGGAATGTGTGGATCGACAAACTGACCAGGAAAAAGAGTCAACCTTGGTTAGAAAAATAATCTGGGACGAACACTGATAGGTTTCGTCAATCTTCCCTTGGTTGCTCTGCCCTTTTGCGCGAAACCCCCAGCACAGTAGACGAGAACCACTACCGTAGATGACACGACGCCGACCACATGTCAGAAAGGGAGGGCGGGAAGGGGAGCGAGCGAGCCCAGCGAAAGGCGGACCTCGTGTCCATCCATCCACACAGCCAGCTGCCACTACAGTCGGCGGGGCCCACAACATGCCCCCTGGAGCTGAGCTGAGCTGAACCGCCGCAGTCTCTCTCAAACTCTGGTACCGACCATCCCATCATCATCTCCAGTGACTACAAAGGGTACGTACCTACATACGAGTACAGTAGTGAGCAGCAAGCCGCCGCTCGTACCAGATATCCACTAACCTTTTCGATGCCTGTTACCGACCAACCGCCCCGCGCGTCCCACAAACATCCACATTCACACATGGCAATATCCACACATGTACAAACGTACGGTATGTACACGAGTCACAGTCGGTAGTCAAGTGGCCTAATCTGCGACCGCGGACCCCAATCGCGACCCATGAAGCCCCAAAACTCGGGCGTGCCGCGTGCGTAGCAAAAGACGGGACCGGGGGGCACACACACTGCACTACTCACCTTACTCGTGTACACACACACCAGACCAGACCAGTCAGAAAGAAGAAGCCGGTTCGAGCTGTCAGGAAGCTAACAAGTTAGTGTACCGTACTTTTTCAACGACGAAAATAAGCATGTTATTACCACGTTTTACTCAGGGTTTGTGATCCTTGGTCGGGGGCGAGTCAAGTCTGTCGGTCTGGTCTGTCAGCGGGGGCTTGATTAGTGTGCATGTGAGTGTGTCTGGATGCGTGGATGTCGGTGTGCCGATGTTCGCTCGCACAAGAGGCGGGATCAGGCGCATGGCAGGCAAGGCAAGGCAGGTACCCAGTGAGTTCGATCGCGTCGCGTCGTTTTTGCGTTGACGGGTTGGGAGTGGAGGGTAGGTGGGCTGTGAGAGGAGACGGGGGG